>JAGFPH010005897.1:69918-82667 GCA_018207615.1 Philaenus spumarius
TCTGGAGCATTGTTTTCACTCATACAGAACAGGTAGTTCCGTTGGTCCCAGTTTGATACGAATTGCTGTAGAGTTTCAAGAATGATTTCACAACAGCTGCTAAGTAAGCCGTAATGATAAGTATTGTTAACAAGTTACGTGGTACAGGTAGAGCTTTGACTCAGTGTAATGGGTGTGTAGTAGACCACCCATAAAGACTTGTTCAGCAACTCTTGCAAACTGCGAAAAGAAGTATTTACTGAACATCTTTGAAAATGAACATCAGTCTTCTTACTTCTTTAAAAAGGTTTGTAAAAACCTTGGTGGATTTATACATATAGAGTACAAATTGATCAACCTTTAAATGTAAGTTTATTGCACCTCAATGTTAGCAATAAACTATGAAACCCTGGGTTCCTACGAATTGTATGATTATCAGATGAAAGTAATGTTGTCCATCTAAATAATTTATCAACAAGCAAACAACACGTTTTCTTGGATTTCAATCCTGATGATGTAGTAGGGAACTCATAACATAGTGTGCACGTAACAGAATGGTGGGCATATAGTAAGCTAAATACTAAAGCTTTCAAATTCCTTTTTGTATATTTGTCTAAAAATAAACGTTTAAAACTATTTATAATTTCAGTAAACTTTATTTTGGCACATATTTTTATGGAAAATCTTTTTGTTTTATACCTTTGTAAAAAGTTCAGTAAAAAATGTGTAAACCAAATCTGAATTCAATATTTTCCTCAACAACTTCCACAGTTTTTAGTGAAATACAAAACGGCGGATTGGCTGAAAACAAAAAAATTTAGGACAATGTACTTTTCTACTATTTCAATGAGAAGAACACACCAAATAAGGCAGATTCCTTCTGAAACATTGAATACTCTGCAAGCCAAATCTCTTAAAATTAAACACACATTCATTTCAAGTTGTTTTTTTACCCACGTTTAACTTCTTTTAAAGATTACCTTATCTAACTCTTAGTAAACACATCTCCGCACGTCAAATTTAAATCAACAAGTAATCAGTGTGGTCGTAAATTTTTAAATGGTTTTATTCTAGGTCGCATGACACATAATAGTCATATAGTGGCAACTAACGATTAGATAACATTTTAGCAATCTTATTAAGGATTTTATGGTTTTAAAGTTTTATTCTGTTTTTGATTAGCATGTTTGTGGTACCAAATCACTATTATTATTAATAATAATATTACCTTGTTAGGTCCGTTGCGTAAAACCAACACCTCAACTGAAAAAATGTCCGGTAAAATCAATTGCCAGGATTGTAGTAAACATTACACAGGTCAGACAGGGAGAGCGTTCAGCGAACGTTACAAGGAACATCTTCCCAACAATAAGTCCAACATTAACAATTCCAATTACGCTCATCACCTTGCCGAAAACAAACATAGCCCAGGTGACTTCCACGCTTCGGTAGAAACCCTAAATATTTGCGGCAAAGGTAGACCAATGAATGCTAAGGAAGAGTACGAAATTTATAAAGCTTTCAAAAATAAACCGGACGATATCTTAAATGGCCAACTTTCATTTCACTCTCACCATTTATATGATACGGCCATCAAATATTTACGGAAGACAAACAGAGATAACCATCGTTAAATTCCTGAACGCAATACCGGCAGTATTCAACTGAAAATGATAGGTTGCGCACCTAATGTTATGACAAGCGCGATATTGTGTTTATGTGTTGGTGTGATGTGTACGTGTGTATGTATGTATATGTTTTATTTATTTTAATGTGCGACGATCTCTTCGGAGTGATTAGAACTTGAAAATGGAGTTTCGGCTCCGAAACATGTCATAATAAATACACGGCAAGAAGTCACGTGATGGACCTAACAAGGTAATATTATTATTCTGTGCATTAATTATACAGTTTATTTGCCGTTTTTATTGCTAAATATGTCTGAAATTAAAATTAATCACATGATCCGGTCTGATCAAAGCAGTGTGTTTATTACTGTATTGTTAATGTTATTAAATTTAGAACATAATTTAAAGATTACCATATGATGTCACTTACAAAATTGGAAGAACTCTTAGGAATAATAATAATGTTGTACTATTAAGGACCAAGGGAGTTAAATGTGTGCGAAATACGAGGGCCGTCCAGAAAGTAAAGAACGTTTTAGCATGGTTAAATAAAAACAAAAGATATCAACACCAAACTTTATTTACACAGCCACAGTACCTTATTCTACTTTTCTACGTAATCCCCATTGTTGTCGAGACACTTGTTGTAACGTGGGACCAGTTTCTCTATTCCGATGTTATACTCATCAGCCGCGAAAGATTTGAGCCATACTATCACTGCTTCTTTAAGTTCATCGTCATTTCCAAACTGTTTTCCACCCAAAAATTGCTTCAACTTTGGAAACAGATGAAAATCACTAGGTGCTAGGTCAGGTCTGTAGGGAGGATGACTAAAGATTTCCCACTTCAGACTTTGGAGTTCTTGCCGCGTTCGTGCCGAGGCATAAGGCCGGGCATTGTCGTGAATGAAAAAAACTTTAGCCGACAGCATTCCACGCCTCTTGTTTTGGATGGCGACAGTCGTTGAAGAGTCTCACAGTAGGATTCTGAGTTTATTGGTGCCCCTCGTGGAATGAATTCCACATGGATTAATCCCTTTCGGTCCCAAACAACCGATGCCATGACTTTGCGAGTCTGCAACAATGGTTTTTCTTTTTGGGTTTTGCGGGCGAATTTGTGTGATGCCACTCCATTGACTGACGCTTACTTTCTGGAGTCTTATACGAAACCCATGTTTCATCTCCCGTAACAATACGATCAAGAAATTGGTCTTCATCTTTGTTTGCTCCCATGCGTTTCGCCTAATGGTCGTCCGTCAAAATCTTAGGCACCCACCGAGCACACACTTTCTTGTAACCAAGATGATCTGTCACTATCTCATGTAGGAGTGATCGTGAAATTTGTGGAAAAGAGTCATGTAAAGTCGTCAAAGTGAAAAGTCGATTTTCCTGAATTGTTTCTTTAACTTTTTTCTTCAGTTCATCCGTGACTAGTGATGGCCTCCCGCTCCGATCTTCATCATGCACGTTAGTTCTTCCTTGGTTAAACATGATACACCACTTTCTTACTGATGACTCATTCATCGCATCTTCACCATAGACAGCTTTAATTTGCCTATAAATTTCAATGGGCTTAACTTTTTGAGCATTGAAAAAGCGGATTACACTCCGTACTTCACATTTGGCGGGATTTTCGATTAGCGCCGTCATTTTAAAACGCTGCGAAAACACGTAGCGTGACCACACAGAAACGAGACTCACCTCACACTGAAGAGAAAGGAAGGGGCAAGCGGCCGCGCACGTAATCGCAGTAGTGGGGGATCTGCGCCGCACGCGATGCGCATTCGTTCTTTACTTTCTGGACGGGATAAGTAATTGAACGTAAACTGTAGGTACTTGAATGGTTACTGTAAACAAAGGGAGTCGCACAGTATAATTTTTAGCAAATATCAGGGAAGATGAGCTATTGCAATCACTATGGTTCTCAGTCATCATATAAATGCCCGGATTTCAGGTAGCTAGATCTGGGCAGATAATTTTTAGACACCAACTTCTTTTTTCAGTTCCCCCAAACATTAAACAATTTTACAAATTCAAGCTGATTTATTATCTTTTTTTAAAACGATATATTTTGCAACTAAATACTACGGTTATTTAAAGATAAAGACGGCAACAAAATGGTTGTTGCAGTTTGACATGGCTGTTATACTTACCACTAATAAAACATGAGTTATGGTATCCTGTATATTGCTAAACGAGTTTTAAATCTATTTCTAAATTATTTGGTTTTAAGCCTAACATATTTAACTGCACTGCAGTAGTTAATATAAACTAACACGTCCTATTGACTCTGTTCATGGCAGCACTCTATGGTAGCAAATTAAATATTTACAAAAAATAGAAACAACAAAATCCGAAAAAAAATGTATGCCTCCTCTGGCCATCCTACTCTAATCACCTCTCCTCACCTTTGTAGCGTTTTTAGAGAAATCTATACAACTAAACAACCTAATTGCTCTCCTGAAAGAACCGTAGCTTTACTTACATCTAAGCGTATCCGATACTATTCCCTTTTCCTAACTTTCTCCTTTGGCTGCCCAAAAAGCTAGCGGCCCGTCTTCTAGATTCCATTAGTAACCATTTCACTTATCATTCCACAAACCGCCAAATTACGACTTAACGTGGATTAAGAATGTCTAACCTTAGTCCAATATTAAATTTGTTCACAGGCAAATAAAATATGATAAACGAAGTAGCTTGATGTGTTAGTTCGTTCAAACACAATATCAAACTGGAGTGCATAAAAAACTATGTCTTTCGCTAAAATTTCTTCAAACTAAGCAGGATTTCGATTGTGTTAAAACCCTGGTACATGATCTACCTTTGTTACATAGTAAAGCTTTAAAATGCATTGAGTTTATCAGAAGTATACCAGCAGTAGTTATGTTATTGTAATTTTTGTTTTATTATAAAACTAGTAAGCCCCTTGAAAAATCACAGGGGGATTAATTAGATACACACCAGAAATACATCATTTACACAAAATACTATTTAAAAACCAGACTTTTTCCAGGCCTACCTAACTATGCTGACGGAGATTTTTAACTCGGTAAATGTGTATAATTATAAAGTATTATAAAACTGTAGGCCTATTTGTTAACATTTTGTACTTATGTACGTTATTATGTATTTAAATAAAGATAAAAATATTATCTTATAATGGTTTTTCATTTCATATTGATAGATCAAATGATTTAGAAGTTAATAATATTATAGTGAATAAATAAATAATTTAATATGTTTATATGTTATACGAAAATGTACGAATGATTCCGAAGTTAAATGAATAATTATTTCTTTTTTAAATTTGCATAAACAAATATTTTGATGATAAAAGGTTGTATTTAGGTGTATATACAGTTTTAACCTCAAAGCAAATCTTATTACGAATTATATATAACATACATTAGTTAGTTCTATAACTCATATTTAAAAAAATCAACTTCATAAGAAATTATAATGATTGAAGTTAAACATTGAAGTATACATAACCCCAAAGTATAATCTACACTGGGTTTGTTTATTTAAGTATTACAGATGATGGGTGAAATAAGCTGTTACATGTTATTCACATACGTACGTACACTCGCTTTTATAGGAGTTGATGAGTAAATTCTTTCACGGATAGCAAAATAGCCTAATGAGTTTAGTAAAAGAAAATTATTTGTAGCCTGATTTCAAAACCACATCTGAGTTTATAACAATATGTTAAAGTACAATATTCAAGTTTAAAGCAAGTGTTTTTAGTTAAAAGTAAATCTTTAAAGCAAAACAAGCATAATTTAACCAAGGCAAAGCATAAGTGTAAATGTATAAACTTACAAGCTCTAGCCATGAAATTAAACAAGTTTTTGACCATCCATAACTCGCCATGTAAAACTTTAATAATTCTGCAATCAATCTGCAACTAGCCAATAATTTGGTTGAACATATTTGTACTGAATATTAACACTTGTTTTTTTCTTATACAGTTAAAACTGGTTCAACTTCAGGTTAGGAAATTATGTCAATTTCCTAACTCTATCCAACTCTCAAGCATAGTACTCTAAAACAAATTTCAACCATACAAAACTCAAACTACAGTGTGTTCTAGCAAATCCTAGCAAAATTCTATGTTTTTACAAACTTTTTTTAACAAACTATCTAACAGAAGTGAACTATATAAGCAATAATTAAAGGCAATTTTTTCTAATAGAGTGTCAATTGTAAATATTTTAGTAATTAAATAATTGGGTGGGCATGTGTCAATTTCGGCAACACAGTTGTCTCTTCGATTATTATTTTTTAACAGAAAACTGAAGTCTTTTCATCTGTTTTCAAAATAAGGGAGGATTTTCAACATAAAGGGAGGATATTTTTAAATTTTATGTAATATATATGTATAATCTTGTTTTCTTAAGGGCATATAAAACTTTACTTAAGGGCGATTAACTTTGTTTTACTTAAGGGTGTATATATTTTTTGTTTTAAAAGATAAATAAACAGATTGTCACGCAAATTATGTTTTACTAACCAACCCATTCATTGTAAGTGGTTGACTCAAGTATTTCTGAAGTTTCTTCGGATCACTCAAAAGGTAAGAAAAATATATACAATTTTTTTTTTGTAATACATGTACTAAACAAAAACGGCTTGGTACGACTTCTAAATTTTATTTGTTTTCGACTGTTACACTTTACAAATGAGGTCAATCAATCTGCAACAAGTTATGCGTTTCTCTTACAAACGTGGGGAAATTAAACATCTTTCTGTTGTGCATTAAATTGTATTTTTGAAAATCAAATCATTACCATATGTTAAAAAACTTAATTTTCCCGTCCCTCAAATTCTGTTGTCTTATTTTTTTTTGCACATCAAATTCTTCCGCCCGACTCAAAAACTGGCACTCTGGGGAAATTCCCAGTTTTCCCGTTTGTATTGATTGCATTGCTTATTAGGTTAGATTTAAAACAGAAGAAACAAATTAACTGATTTACTTTGTTTTTATTAGAGTTAGATTGAAATGATTATTTGTCTTCTTACTAGAAGGCCTATATTGAGATGTTGGAGAACGTTCAGATTTGGTTTTTACAGTACATTTATTACAATTTTGTTTACATTATTTTTGGAAAAAATAAGAACAATTTGATTACTTTTTTTGAAAGTAATTCGTTAATTTTATGACTGTAAATATTTTTAATTTGTGACGAATAATGTCATATTACTGTAATTAGGTATGATACATATCGGTATACATTATTCCATTACCTGGACCTGCCCTGAAAGAGTAAAAGTAAATTTAATTTACACTACCTGCATTCAAATTATACAGAGTAACTTTCTTCTTTCTTTACTACCAACCATTTTGAAATATTAGGCCTATATTACATCGGATGTGCCAAAACTAATTACAGTAATAAAACCTTTATTGTCGTAACTTTAATAACTGATTAACCAAATTGAAAATCGTTTACAACCAGTTTATATTTGTCAACAACGGGTCACAATCAAATCTATATCGTACAATTAAAACGTTTTGAATTTTAAAGGCGGATTAAACAGGATGTTGCTATCAAACTCTGCGCCTATGAAATCTTCAAAAGAGAAATTAAGAGATCTAGGATTGATATCCTTTCTGATAGCGAAGGCACTGGAATGATTCACCTTTGAATCAAGACTAGTTTGGGACTGCTTCAAAGTAGTGAATGAAATGGATAGAGTTAACGATGTTACCGTCAAATGGCTGCCTGCCTGGTCACTTAGGAATTCAGAGTAATGAAGCGGCTGATTGCCTTGCTAGAGTTGGGGCCATAAAGCCCTTAATTGGTCCAGATCCTTTCTGGAACACCTAATGAATATTGTTGAAATCCAGGCGGAAATATGTTGGTCCTTGTACTTGAACGATGCTGGGTTTAGGCAGGCAAAAATATTCATCTGCGTCGAAGGCTCAGAAGTTTCTATTGATGGGCAAAAACAATCCTAAATGGATTGTAGGTCTACTCACTAGACACTGCCCGGGAAAATATCACAGCAAAAAAATGGGACTTTTTCAGAGGATTTCTGTTGGTTCTTTGGGAATGAATCGGCTCAACATCTGCTGTGCGAGTGCAAGGCTCTCGATGGCAGGTGATTTACAACTCTCGGAAACGCGGTTGTTATGAAGAACTGGTGTTGATCCCAAGACCCTATTCGGCTTTATAAGTGGCCTGGGTAGGAGATCTGGGAGGATCACTAAAGGGAACAATCATACCACAGAGTACATCCACTCGCACTGGGTCGCAGTGGAGGGGAGCCTATGTGCTCCTTTATCCTTCATTTAAAAAAATGCTCACAAACTTAACAGCCACCAAAATGCAAAAATAAATTTGAACAAATTCCTGAAATGAAATAACAGCGCATGGCTTATAACACAAAAATTTACGCAGAAATAATTTAAAATTTTCTGCAAAATAATTTGCGCTGAATTCCACTTTTAATGTAAAACCCAAATATTAATTGATACGGAAGAGGTTTTATAAAAGGGACCTCTATGTTCAATAAACTGCCTGACACTTTTCGAAGCTTGTCAAATGATGATTTATACAATACTTTTTATGGTTGGCTGAAAAAGCACCCATTTTATAACTAGGTGGATTGTGGTATCAATATTTGGTAAGCCTGGGTCATCTGTCATGTTAGTTTTAATGACCAAGTTAAGCCTGTATCTGTATGTGACGAAGTCTATGGCAAAGTTGTGCATGTGCTGAAGGACCAAAAAATATTTAAAATCATTGCATAAGTAACCAAGTCACAAATAGAATATAACAAATATTACCTTGTATCCGTCGTATGACTTCGTTCAGTGTTCGTTTATGACGCGTTTCGAAACATATGTTTCATCATCAGATACAGCTAATAAAAGTTACAAAACATACAACACAAAAACACTCAACACACAACACAACACACACAATTATGACATTTAATCCGGGTAGACGTCTACTTAGAGTCACGGTCGACCGGCTACACCGAACGACGAGCAGTCATAAACGAACGCTGAACGAAGTCACACGACGGATACAAGGTAATATTTGTTATAGACCAATAAATATTCTGTTCTGACTTTCTTTTTTCTTCCATAATTTTGTCCATTTCCTTTACTATTTCCGATGAATTCCTTTTTTAGTCAAACAATAGATGAAGATTATTTCTCTTTTAAATTTAGAAACTAGTCAAATGAATTTTAATATTTTAACAACACTCTTAAGCGGTAACTTGTGGCTATTTTCTTACACGCAAACAAATATTAAACACTGTAGAACTTGTTCAAATAATTAATTTAGTTCCTTGTCAGTTTTATTGTGGACCGTGGAAGGTACAAAAGTGTCGAAACAGTTTAATTATAAATACTGTATGAAATCTTATTAAACGTAGTATCTTAAATAGTAAATACAGTAAAGTCCCGTTATTCCGAACAGTGTTAAGGAAAAAATAACGATTTTTTAAACATAAAAACAGGAGAAATGAAAAAGATGTTCGCGAAAAAACGTACATTTATTGTTGTACTTATAAGTTAAATAGAGACATACATAGAGCATAAGCTTCATGAAAAAGAATGAAACCAAATTGGAATGAAAGCTGGTTTTGTTTCCTTCACGTTGCCATCCTTTTTGCGGGAAGGAAGCTACAAGCGCCCGGTGAAAAGGATACCGGGTCCGTCATTAAAGAAGGAAGGATTAGATCCAAGAGCTAGGCAGTAGTAGCGTTGTTGCGACCTGCCAGTTGCGTTCATCCGTTTTTCTCCTCCTTTTTGTTATCTCAAAGGAATTAAATTTTTTCTCGATCTTTTTTCAAGACGATGCGGTACTGAATGACATACTGCTGTATGACAAAACGGACAGTACGAACAACCTATCCCTTCCCTTCTGTTTTTAGAAGAAAACGGAATCGTAACGCAACGGAAGGAAAAAAAAAACGGATGGTGTAAGACGGGGTCAAGAGCATTTACCGCATATAGGCCTACGCGTCATACGAGTTCAGTTTGAGCGTTCGCCTCCTCCTCGCTTTCCTCCGAACCGATCAACGCTGTATACAACTGACTCTAGCAGATGTCTCCGCACTTAATTTACGCCTTAACAAGTCAATACGTTGATATTCTTTAAGAAATCCGCCTATTCCGAATTCCCGCTAAACCGAACAGCGTTCGGTCCCAATTAGTTCGGAATAACGGGACTCTACGGTATATAAATACATAATTTGTAATTAAAACTAACCTTAAAGTTTTGCGTTTCTGCTTTTCTGTCGATCATGAGATCGGTGTTGTGTCCATAAACTCGAACAAGTATCACGTCTGAAGTACAAGTTGAATTAAAACACCCAACAAGTTTATTTGTAATTCCATCCGTGAATGCCTAGACAAAGAGAATTGCAAACATTAAAACCATATCAATTAACTATTTCTTACTAGTAGTTCTGTGAACAGTAGACCTCGCTCGTTGAAATAACAAATGTGGTTTTGAGCTTAGGTTAAAAATAGTGTGCCAGTAAGGAAGTAAGCACAAGGTTTAGCCAGTGAAACATTATTTACAATTCCCGCGATTCCGGGATTTCTAGTTCTCGTTTTTATTTCTTTTCTTGAGCTTTAACTGCTAAAGATTTTCTTTTAGAGGCATTGTGTTTTATTTAGGTTACTAATGCGTAAAATAGCTAAAAATATCGCGTTATAGAGGGACAACATACAATTAAATATTTACATACTTAAATAACTCAAACTTAACAATGTATCATAAGTTAACTTAAGTTCCATATCATATTCCAATATTAGAAATAATGAAAACAAACGATGTTAAAACGTCGTGATAGTGATCTCAACCCATGTACCAACACTTCCCACGGTGTCGTACGGTCATTTTTTGTATGTCCTTTATCGCGGCGAGGTTTCATTTGTTTCATCTCATTTTGTAATTCAAGTCAAGCTAAGTCAAATACTTTTATGAAATTTACAATGATAATTTACAGGTATACAGTTCAATTCTTTGATTTATCCTCTACACTTTCTTATAATAATATGTCATTTTTGGGCAAATTATAGGTCTATATTCCTAAATTACTATTCAAAACAGGCCTAGTTTTGTTAGCAGTCTTGTAGTAGGAACATAAAAACTGGTGTTTTCAAAATAAGAAATTTGAAATTGATAAATATTTTTATACAATTCTATTTAGAACTAAATAACGAAACTTTTTTACATTTCATTTATGAAAAAAATTACAATAATTTTTACTACTTTTTATGTAGGCCTAAAGTTAAACATTTTCCTTTCGTTACTGAACGTGATTGTTTCTTGAGCTAATAACTTTCTTAATTTTACTTCAATATTTTTTTTACTGGCATATATATGAATTCTTTAAACCTTTATCTACAAAAAAGCTATGGAACACTTTTGAATTGGTTTAGAATAAACGTATAAAAACATGGTTGAAATACAAAAACTTGGACGATTTTTAACAAATCAAAGTTTACGGCCATTTTGTGAGCTTACCGTTAGAGATACGGAAAAAAATAAAGAATACAATTTTGTTTAAATTTAATTTGCTTTTAACAAAATGTGATTAGTTTTTAAATTCGACTTACGGTTAAGCCACAAACTGGCTTTGGAAAAAAACTTACACTGAGAGAAACGGTCCGGCCACCATTTTTATTTTATTTAAGGGGTTAAAAATGAAAAATGGAAAAAAACCGTATATATATACCATGGCTCGGCCTAGGAATAAGGAACATTCATGCAAAAAAATCATCAAAATCGGTCAAGGCGTTTGGCCGTAATCGTGAGACAGACACACAGACGAAATGCCGAACGGTCGAGTTAAAACGGAGACCTCGCTTAGGCCGGCCATACACGTTACGGTATACCGGAGAGGTATACCTGCGCAGGTTTACCTCTCCGGTATACCTGTACAGGCGAGAGCTCACACACGTTACGGTAGACCGGATGGGTGAAGAATTTCTACAGTCGAGAAATGGCAAGCCAACAAGATGACATGATTGCTTTGGTGGGTTTGTTAGTGGTTATGAACAGTAAAAAAAGACGAAAACGCAGGACGTTTTTCTAAAGCTCTAATTCTCATTGCAAAAGATTTTCCCATGAGGTCATAGTAGCCATAGCGGTCATCTTGAGATGGAGGCTTCTTAAAATGATCTCTCCCTCCTGGATTTGAACCGGATACTTTTATGGTAATTTACGTTTCGAACGTTTTTGGGGGAACCAAGGTTGTGTAAAAAAAATTTGGAAAACGATTGACCCTAAAGGCCATCCCTGTAACTTCCCGCTAAGTTTAATTACAAAAGTATGATGAGAGTTTGATAAACACTATTTTTGGAAATTTTGAACTGCCATAACTTTTGAATGAATCAACCGATTTTTATGCGATTTGCGGCAATCGATGCAGTTTTTTAAGACCATTGAAAGAATCAACAACAAAAATTTTTCAGATGAAAAGTTTCGGAGAAATTGAGGAAAAACACTTTTTTTATTTTCTTTCGTTCACGATATCTCGCGAATGAATCAACCGATTTTTATGCGATTTGCGGCAATCGATGCAGTTTTTCGAGTCCATTGAAAGAATCGACAACAAAAATTTTTATGATGAAAAATTTCGGAGAAATTGAGAAAAAACACTTTTTTTTTATTTCTTTCGTTCACGATATCTCACGAACGAATTAACCGATTTTGACCGGACTGGTAGCGATCGACGTCGCTTTTCAAGGTTAAAAGCTGATTAGATTTTGGAATTGATCGGTAAAGCCGTTTAAAAGTTATTCCAAAAAAACCTGATTTGAAAAAAATTTATTTCGTAGTTTTTTTCGAAATTTCTCAGAACCTACCGGTCCGAATTAGTTGAAATTTTCAGGAAATCTAAGTTTGATGGAACTCTTTAGAACGCCGTTTGGTAGGATCCAATCGGTTAAGCCGTTCAAAAGTTATAAGCGGGTCACATACTTACATACACACACACACATACATACAGACAGGGTGACACCCTCTCGGGAGTGGTCAGGGAAGATTCCTAGGACATCAAAACGTCGAGATCTGATGAATACTCGATTTTCGAAAAACGGGGTGAAACCAATAACTTCCCGATTTTAGAAAATTTTCAATTTTCTTAGCGGGAAGTTAAAAAAACAAAT
>JAGFPH010005898.1:0-16009 GCA_018207615.1 Philaenus spumarius
TTAATTTTGTTGAGTGTAGTAAGTGAGCACTGATCATGGTCCCGAGAACACAACGTGATTTTTACCATTTTCAAAACGTCTGATAGATTTGAAACTTTGCACACTTATTAAGGATTTATGGCAATGCAATATGAATTTTGTTGGGTATAGTAAGTGAGCACTGATCATGGTCCCCAGAACATGACGTGATTTTCACCCTTTTCAAAACTTCTGATTGATTTGAAACTTTGTACACCTATCAAGGACCTATGGCAATGCAATATTAATTTTGTTGGGTGTAGTAATTGAGCACTGATCATGGTCCCCAGAACACGACTTGATTTTCACCCTTTTCAAAACGTCTGATTGATTTGAAACTTTGCACAGTTATCAAGGACCGATAAAAATGCAATATTAATTTTGTTGGGTGTAGTAAGTGAGCACTGATCATGGTCCCCAGAACATGACGTGATTTTCACCCTTTTCAAAACGTCTGATTGATTTGAAACTTTGCACACCTATCAAGGACCTATGGCAATGCAATATTAATTTTGTTGGGTGTAGTTAATGAGCACTGATAATGGTCCCCAGAACACGACGTGATTTTCACCCTTTTCAAAACGTCTGATTGATTTGAAACTTTGTACACCTATCAAGGACCTATGGCAATGCAATATTAATTTTTTTGGGTGTAGTAAGTGAGCACTGATCATGGTCCCCAGAACACGACGTGATATTCACCCTTTTCAAAAAATCGGATTGATTTGAAACTTTGCACACTTATCAAAGACCGATGACATTGCAATATTAATTTTGTTGTGTGTAGTAACTGAGCACTAATCATGGTCCTGAGAACACGACTTGATTTTTACCATTTTCAAAAGGTCTGATTGATTTGAAACTTTGCACACTTATCAAGGACCTATGGCAATGCAATATTAATTTTGTTGGGTGTAGTAAGTGAGCATTGATCATGGTCCCCTGAACACGTTTACGGAAGTCATTACAAATATTATATACAGGGTGATTCACGACGATATGCAGAAACTTCGAGAGCTCATTCATTTTGTTGTGTTTAGTAAGTGATCACTGATCATGGTCCCCAGACTAACTGTGACCAACCAAACATATGCAACGATAGTATTCATGAAAGCGTATGGTTTTTTCACAAAAATCGTCAATATCTCGAAAACAGTGTGTTCTGGAGCATTTTTGACGATTCTTGACCCATCTTTAGGACACACCATCTTTGCCAGATATGGGTTATACAACGGTAAAGTGTATATGCCCCTGGGGGCTCTCCCCACCAAGTCGAATTGTAACTTCTTTAAATTGGGTAAAATAAGTGAGTGACGAGTCAAAACATGGTTTTTAATGAAAAAACACGTTATTCTGTCAGAGGTTTTAAATGACACGTAAATATTAACATTTTTAAATCCATTTGTTACAATTTGTCAACATTTACCATCAGACTGATTCTATTATACTTTTCTGCTTACACCATGAATTATTCCCGTGCGAAGAACGGGTACAACAGCTATAATATGCCTATCATTTGATAGAGTTTGGTATTTTGATAAAAAATATAATATATAAATAACAAAAATATCAAAAATATGCCTACAGTTATATAAAATCATATCTAAATAATTTTTATAATAGTACACATTTACCAAGTTAAAAATCTCCTCAACATAGTAATGTATGCCTACATAAAGTTATTACTTTTTAAATAGTATTTTTTAAATTATTAATTTCTGACAACTAAATGCATTCTTTGTCTTTAACAACAATCGTTTAACATTGGCCTAGGCCGATTTCAGTATTTCTAGATTGTGTTGTAAACTATTAAAATGTAAAAGGATTTAATAATAAAGGTTGTATCATAGATTACGATTTATACATGGGTAATCCTACATAAATCGACACGAAAGCCGTCACTTTAACAGTCACACGTGTAATTTTGTTGTATGTTAAACAGTCAATTGTATTTAAAATATTTCAATGTAAAAATTGAATAATAAAGGTTTTATCATAGAGTATGATTTAGTCATGGATAACCTTAAAATCCATCACTCATAACTGTCGCATGAAACTGTTTCCGTCTTATATATAGTTTTCTAGCAAATTTAAGCCTATGTGCTATCTACAAACATGTACGTCCGCTTTAAAATATCAGTGATTATTACGTAGAAAGGTTGAAAAATAAAAAAATAAATGATTTCTACTAATTTAGACTATAAATATAAAAAATAAAAGGTCAGCTCATAGCATAGGAAATACGAAACTTGCTTAGCAGTGAATGTGTTAAGGATCCACTATCATATTGAATATCCTCCTTCACCTGAGCTACCGGTATGTATTTTAAATGCACAAGTATTTACAGGCATTCTTAACCAGTTCAAATCTATATATAGGCTATATAAAACCAAATACCACTGACTGACTGACTGACTTACTCATCACGATTTCTCAAAAACTACCGAACGGGTTGCAATAAAATTTGGTATGTAGCTTCCTCTAGGGCCATATGCTTTAGCTAAGAAAGGTTTTCCAAAAATTGGAAATTTTAGGGGATTTTTGGGGGGTCGAAGTTACTAGAAAAAAAAAAACACCAAAAGGATTGGAATGAAATTTGTTATGTAGCTTCCTCTAGAGCCCTAGGTGCTCTCTCAGAAGTTTTCAAAAAATTATAAATTTTAGGGTGGTTTGGAGGGTCAAAGTTACTAAAAATCTCCACAAGAAACACATAGTGTACTATATTTATTGGTATGTTTTTATTGCTAATATACATTTAACTTTTATTTGTCTATCCGAGCAAAGCCGGATCGGGGTGAATAAACATTAATTACTATGCGGCGAAACTTTGGACCGTGTGCGAAGCCACGGGTACAACAGCTAGTTGTTTTATAAACAGCTGATAGGTCTAATTTTATATTATACTGGCAATGGTGTTGTTTATCGAATAGAAACAATTACGTAATAATATATAAGAACACCAAACGTATTTCAAACAAAGAATTTCTGCAAGAACTAGAACGATTTACATTAAGAAACTACTAATTTGATTTTAATGAAACGTTTATTGTTTTGTTAACATTGCCCTCCTGATAACATGGACAATGTTTCGAGTTTTTTTAAGCAGGGCTAGTGCAATACTTTATACAAAATTCGATATTTTGGTACTTTTTTGTAAATTACATTGACTAAAATAAAGCAGCGAACGTTCCTTTCGTCGGTGATAAAAGACTTAAAAAGCCTCAGTGAAAACTTCCAAAACGTTTAACACTCGCTCGGTTTTTCCTTCAATAACCGTTTTAATTGAGCGAGTATTAAAAAGCGATAAAAACTGCTGTTAATAGCGCCATTCGTAACGTACGCTAGCGAAACCGTTAAAAATGAAATAAAATGGTAAAAACACTAGCGAGAGCATTTATAAAGTGTTTTCTTCATTATGTGTTTTAATTGAGCAATTAGTAAAAAATCAAAACGAATTGCCTTGTTTAGCGTCTTTCATTGCGTACGCTGGCTGAACCATTAACAATACATTATAGCAAAATTAGGAAGAAACATCGAAAATAGAGCTAATAAGAATGCAAAAATCTTACCCAAATATGTGTAAATTAAGAGACAAAATAGACATTATTTAATGATTAAAAACTAAATAAAAACATTAACAAAATTAGCCAACATTTAGAGCATTATTTGTTTAAATCATCTTGACAATTACTATTTTCTTAAAAGTTTTTTTTTCAAAAAAATAATATAACTTAAATAAATGTATACATTTTCTCCATGGGCTTCCATTTATTTACAAAAAGGAGCCATATAAATCGTTGAAATCTATTTAGCGGCCATTTTTAAATGTATGGAAATACGATTAAAAAGTTAAATGCAAAAAATGTTTAGTTTTACTTTGATATCCCACTCGCCCTACATTGGCACTCAAATTGGTAATATTAGAAAACTTATGGATATGCCCTAGTTGGATATTGTTTAAAAGGGTATACCATTAGCAATTTTTGCTAAAATTTTAAAACGGGACCAGGTAAGCCAAATATATTTCTCAAAATGTTTACTTTTAAAATATCTCTCCAAGTGTCCTAAACTGATTCGTTTAGTAGATGGTCTGTTACTGTCTGTATATAGATATAAAAGTAATGTTTAAGTTTACTTTATTTCTCTAATGAAATATGGTAGGCTGTACTTTGTGACGGTGTAACTATAAACCTATTCATCCAATCGAGACGAAACTTTTAATGAATTGTGTCCACCGTTTTCTTACTTACTATGACATAAATATTTTTTTTAGCTTATGAATTATGTACAATAATTAAATCGTGTCACTTAACAAGAAATTAATGTTTAAACTAACGAGGGCACAGCGTTATTATTGTATTTTATAACTTTTCTAAATAATGGTGTAGGATTATTCAAACTTTAAAGATAAGGTAGTAAATAATATTGCACGAATAAATCAAATTATTACGTTTCTATATAACGAGAGTACAGGTTAAAAAGAACAAGTATGACGGGTCTATTCCTGAACAAAAACAACCTAAAAACAAATTTAAAGTACGAAATCGCCCATTAGCGGAGGGCTACTGAGAAAAAGCTTACGCGTCAGTTTATAGGCGTTAAGAGTAAGCAGGATTATTTACCATCAATGAAATCTTGCAACAGCTGAGCTATGTATTTCAAATGGTTCAAGACATCTACTTATATAAAGCTAGACGGTAACACTGATTCATTGACATTAATTATTAGGCACTTCCCGTAATTGTACCCCCCTCAAACTTATACTTGAATTAAAGCTCTCGACGAGAAACTTTTGGGAAAATTGCCAGAAGTTAACATTTTTTAATTTTGCAAGCACCTTTTGGGCGGGAAAGATTTTTTAGATTTTTTCACTTAGAGCGCGTTTTGTAAGAAAACGATAAGAGATAGCAAAAATTGTTAAATACAAAAGTTGTAGAAAATTTAATTTCAAAGAAGAGATTTTCCGTCAGATTCCAGATTCAATCATTCATTTAGCCACTATTCATCCGAGAAGGGAGGCTCCACCCAAAGTCCTTAAAGCTAGACGATTTCACCGATTCACTGACATTAATTATTAGGCACTTCCAGTAATCGTACACCCCTCGACCTCATATTTGAATTAAAACTCTCAACGAGAAACTTTTGGGAAAATTGCCAGAATTTCACATTTTTTAATTTTAGAAGCACCTTTTGGGTGGGAAAGATTTTTTTCGATTTTTTCAATTTCTCACTTTGAGCGCATTTAGTAAGAAAACGGTAAGAGATAGCAAAAAATGTTAAATACAAAAGTTGTAGAAAATTAAATTTCAAAGAGGGGATTTTCCGTCAGATTCAAAATCCAATCATCCCTTTAGCCGCTATTAACCTAAGAAGGAGCTCCGCCAAACAATCCTTCAAATTTTCCATGTTAATCTTATGGAGATAATGTTTAATGAGTTTGAGTCAGCTGCCAAATAAAACAGCTGATTTGTGCTCGGTCACCTATGTACAAACGAGCCAAAGATTAACAAGATTCTTTAGCGAATTTTCCAACTGCGAGCGAAGCGAAGCAGCCATTTGAGGCCGAAGGCCGAGGCGGGGTTGGGATGCGAGCGTCCAGGGGCAGGGCCCCTAGTTTATAATAAAACTAGAGAACCCAGCAATGCTTCGCTATTGCTTGATTTAATTTAATATTTAATTGATATTTCTCTTGTTTACATAAAACTCTCTCCCTACGACGCATGCGCCCAAGATCCCGCTACCACCACTATGCTACCCTGATCTTAGTGAATATGCCCTAATCAATCTTAATTTCCGCGAAAATACCATCGTTTACAATAATCCGTTTCCATTTCCTTCGCCAATAGCTTAGGGCAGAAGGGAAGCGAGCTTGGAGCAGAGCTCTCTAGTATAGGTATAAATTATCTTTAAGTTCCTGAAAAAGCTTGATAAATCTACTTGCACAACAGTAGACCGGTACGTCAAAAGCAACAGTTTTAATGGATGAGGACGGATCGGACATATTTTACAAGGTGCTACCATGTGACTGGCAACAAGAGGAAGCCATTTGTGTACTTAAGTCTCGTCGAGTGAGATTGTGATGCAGCTGTTTCTTGAATTGTAACAAAGTGCGATAGAAGTTGATGCAGAGCTAGCTACGTACGTGCACTTCTTTTGGAGGAAAAGGAAAATCAAGAAAACAAACATTGGTTTTGGTCTCGTAAAATTAACACGAGAGTTATTAAATTAAAAATAAGTCAAACGAGGTCTTTATCCATCTTGTCAGCACAGTAGTCAAAACTCAAATGTCGAATAGTTCCGTTCAGATCTGTCGTACCGGTCGTTCCGGTGGGGCTCGCTAAAGCTACGGCTATACATCTACGATCAGAGCAGAGCCGACTCGGTCCGTCGCGGAATTCCGATGTAGTGGCTAAATGTATCAGAACCGCATCGTTCCGACATGTGTCTGAAGGATGCGCGCGCATTCCACTTCACCATCAGTTAGTCTGGATTTGCTGTTACTGTAACAACTACCGTGAATTGCAAAATCATCTAGCTCGGACACGGACGAAGGATTGTTGATGATTGTGTTGGATGAGGAAAGAAAACAAAGAAAAATAGGGACACATCCTATCAACAAAAAGCGATAAGTAAATAGAAAAAATATTGTTAAACTTAAATTTTGCATAGGCTAATGTAAGTTGAAACAACGTAATTAAAAACAAAGAATAAAACGAAACATGCGTCTGTTGTGATTAGTCAAGTATTACATACGTCAATTAAGTATTACCAATTTCATAATAAAAACTAGGGTTAAAATTATCACTGTTTATTGCGGATGGCATTTATAAAGACTTAGAAATATGAAGTTTTAGGTTCTACTCCAACATCAAAGAGTCAATATTGTTTTGTAGCTTGTAACAACCGAGTCATTTGGTAAATTTTTAACAGCTACAAGTAATCTGCATATAAAAGTATATTACTGCGTTTGGTGCTTTGTTATATCTAATTTGTTAAAACTATGAGATATATACAAAGTCTGATACATATTATTTTACTGTATCACTGTTATTTTTTGTATGATGTTTTTAAATTTGAGTCATTTAATTATAAAGATACCTTTTCAACAAAGCCAGTTTCTTAAAATGTCTTTTTTTTTAAGATACACATACTGATATGTCACTGCCTTTGATATAAATTTACAATGTTATATGAATATTTATTTGATTTTTCCAGTCATTTGGAGAATTTCATCACCTTTTTTCATCACGAATTTTCCCGATTGTTGACGAAAGAGATCGAACGTTCTTTCTGATCGGGAGCGATAGGGAGAGGTGGCTATATCTATCAGATCCGAGCAGAGCGGAGCCGAGCCAACCCGTTCCGGTATGCTCTCAGAGCATGGAAAAAATTCGGCTCTGCGCGGATCGGCTCTGCTCTTATAGATTTAGCCACCCCCTATTTAAATACACAGAAAGAATACCTCCGGAAAAATTCGGCTCTGCTCTGATCTGATCGTACAAGTATAGCCGTGGCTTTACATCGACCGGTACGACCGGCACGCCGCGGATTGTCCAAAAGTTCTTCCACTCCAACTTTTTTCAAAACTGCAAAAATGGCGAATTGTCCGTTGTCGGTCGGTGCATAATACGCGCACCTCCATAAAGAAACATGCTTTTGACATTTATAAAAATCCCGGTCGTCCGTGCCGGTCGGTGCAGTGTGCGCGCAGCTTTACAGTTCCTTAATTCTAAACAGATGAAGCCGTGCGGGAACAACAATTGCCTCTACCGTTGGAATTGTTGCCTACATAATATTTTGTTGAGGTATGTTTTGCCAAATATCACCAAGATAATTAATCACCAAGATTTAACTTTTTTATAGGCTAATTACGGTAGATTTTATCTGAAATCTGTTCACAGCCGGCAAAGAAATGGAACGAAAAGAATTGCAAAAACAAGACAAACAAGTTTGCAGACTTTGCCCTTATACGATTGTATAACAGCCAGACAGACGTAGCAGTCGGCCAGGTCGGGCTATGAGTACGTATATCGATAATCTATGGAGGCTACTTCGCAACACTTTGAAATGGAAAATATATTAGTTACATCATTGGATAATCTTGGTCTGTTCTTAATTATACAAGGCGATGATAACCACCCAGGGTTTTCGCCTTTAATAATAAAAAAAAGACAAAGAAATTATACAGGGTGATTCACGAAGAAACTTTCAGGAAGTGTTCTACTAGAGAAAATATAAAAAAAGTTCATATAAACATAGGAAACTAAACTGGGAAATGCTACGTTTCCCAGTTATGCAAAATTTTCTTTTTTTTTACAAAATACTTAATATCTTTCCAATGTAGGAAATATATTCAACGCAAATTATTTTGAATACATATTTGGTATGACATCACTCATGTACAAAAACCAAAACGTTTTTCAAAGTGGCGGTCGTTTCAAATTTTTAATGCAAAATATCTAAAAAAAACCCACTAACTTTACAAAAAAATTTGCAAAACGATTGACCCTAAAGGCCATCCCTGTAACTTCCCGCTAAGTTTAATTAAAAAATTATGATGAAAGTTTGATAAACACTATTTTTGGAAATTTTGAACTGCCATAACTTTTGAATGAATCAACCGATTTTTATGCGATTTGCGGCAATTGATGCCGTTTTTTAAGTCCATTGAAAGAATCAACAACAAAAATTTTTCAGATGAAAAGTGTCGGAGAAATTGAGGAAAAACACTTTTTTTTATTTTCTTTCGTTCACGATATCTCGCGAATGAATCAACCGATTTTTATGCGATTTGCGGCAATCGATGCAGTTTTTCGAGTCGATTGAAAGAATCGACAACAAAAATTTTTCTGATGAAAAATTTCGGAGAAATTGAGAAAAAACACTTTTTTTTATTTTCTTCCGTTCACGATATCTCACGAACGAATTAACCGATTTTGACCGGACTGGTAGCGAGCGACGTCGCTTTTCAAGGTTAAAAGCTGATTAGATTTTGGAATTGATCGGTAAATCCGTTTAAAAGTTATTCCAAAAAAACCTGATTTGAAATTTTTTTATTTCTTAGTTTTTTTGAAATTTCTCAGAACCTACCGGTCCGAATTAGTTGAAATTTTCAGGAAATCTAAGTTTGATGGAACTCTTTAGAACGCCGTTTGGTAGGATCCAATCGGTTAAGCCGTTCAAAAGTTATAAGCGGGTCACATACTTACATACACACACACACACACACACATACATACAGACAGGGTGACACCCTCTCGGGAGTGGTCAGGGAAGATTCCTAGGACCTCAAAACGTCGAGATCTGATGAATACTCGATTTTTGAAAAACGGAGTGAAACCAATAACTTCCCGATTTTAGAAAATATTCAATTTTCTTAGCGGGAAGTTAAAAATTTGAAGGGGAAAATGTCCTTTTTTTAATGACAAACATAAAGTTTCTCTTATTATTTCTGTAACCGTGTTATTGGTTAAAAATTGAAAATGTTGTATTTTGGTTGTTGCCCATAATATCCAAAATTACTCAAGAAAAAAAATATGAGAAAAATCATGTAAATAATGATTTATTATGGACTTATGTTTATATATGAACTTGTTTCTTTTTTTTTCACCACTAGTAGAAAATGTCCTGAAAGTTTCTCCGTTTCTTTTTTAATTACCCTGTATAAACTATGTTAGCTGTGTTTAAGTAGGTATTATTAGTTTACTCGGCAGTTAAGCATAAGTTTTAAATTGCATTTGATCGCCAATAAAAAAATCACCAGCTCACCCTGTATCATAAAATTAGCTGAAATTATATTCGAGCGTAGTTCCTTTCTCTTGCTTTCGCCGTTGGTTTATCGCCGTTGATTGATCAAAATATCGGAAATAATTATAACAACGATCTTTCGCAGATTTTATCTACAAATAGCAAATTAATAAACGGTACCAGATAACTGCCACATACTTTCTCCCAGTCGAAACTTTATACCTTCCCAAGAGTAGCATAGGAGGTGGTTATTTAGAATTGCAAAAGTAGGAAAATGTTACCATGGAAAATATTAGATGCATGTAACACACATCCATATTATATTATTATTAAAACTATTCGATCGATTTCGAACAAATTTGTACAAAACATGTCAATTAGGCCTGTATGGATGCACGAAAAAAGGTTTCGAAAATTTTATAAAAACAACCCTCTTTTTGGCCAAAAACCCCCAAAAAATCAGTTATTATTATTACCTAAACGAGAATTTTTAGAAAGATGCGGTTTTTTGCATATGGTAAAGTACATTAAGAGCTACAAATAAGCCAAATTTTATCAAAATCGTTAGAGCCGTTTTTGAGAAATTTGGATTTTTCTCGGTTTTTGGCCATTGGGGGGGAGGGGGGGGGGGGGGTAAAACCCCTTAAATATAAAAAATAAAAAAATTAAAACTCCTGGAGATATTTCAGAACTACACCTACATACCAAATTTCATCAAAATCGGACCGTTGGTGTAGTCTCCAGCTCTGTACACATCCTAACAGACACACGGACAGACATCACCAAAAAACCACTTTTTTGGATTCAGGGAGTACCAAAACAAATAATTCCAATAAAAATATTTTTGGGTTCAGGGAGCACCAACACAGATAATTCCACTAAACATTTTTTTGGGGTTCATGGAGCATCAAAACAGATGATTCCACTAAAAATTCAAATTCGAAAATTTGGACAAAAACAATACTTTCTCCATTTACTACGTATAGGATGGAGAAAGGAAAAATGGAGTAAAATTTTACCGAGAGTAGGTTTCCCCCTTTACCTTCAGATTCAGCCCCCAAACCAAAATCATGACTATGTGCTGGTCACAAGTCATGAGTAAAAACTTATTATTCACGTCAAAAAAGTTATTTTTGAGAAAAATGAAACAAAACAAATTTAATTGGGTAATTTTAAATTAAATATATCAGAAATGCCAAATCCTAATAAAAATCGTGGTACCTGGGGTTAATTATGCTAAACGGCATGGTAGTCAACCTGGTTCAGTACGTTTCAATGCCTATACATAATTTCCACTTTAGCATTTAGAAACTACTGAATTAAATTAGTTTTCATTCGTTATTCATTTTCATAAATACCCATTATGAGGTAGCCTACATGAAACTATTAGCAAAAATATGAGTAAAAAAACAGTACCGTACCGAAATTGTTATGTTTAGATGTTGTATTTTTAGATAAATGTACAAAATAAAAGGAATCTGAATACTTTAGGCCCAGTATGCCTCAGCGGACCATATGGTTATGTTGTGGTCTCTACATCGTCAGGTTTGCTTGTTGATGAAGCCGTCTAGGTGCCATCTGAAAACCATACATTTTGTACTAACCCAGGGTTTTCATTGCTAATATCTAAGCGCAATAAACTATTCTGTCTTGTTTGTCACTTAAATTTAAATGTTGACCATTTTGTATTCTACTTTTAAACATTCTTCTCAAAAAGGTATTACCATTGTATTTGGATAACCTAATAGAACTCCGATCCAATGCAATATTTTGTTCCACTGGAAATTCGACGATAGTGGCGTTATCTATTGGGGAAACGACGGAAGCTGTATGAAACACCAATGCTACCAATGATTTCTCCCTAGCGCTACCTCGCGGCGCGATCATGTACTATTTTCGCGACAACCTTTTTCCGGCACACAGCCTCCGTATGGATGCAAGATCTATTTATTATTCATGATCTATGGTATTACTGATGTCCGGTGAAGACTTTTTGTTTTTCATTCGTAGTGACAGTTTTTGGACTGTCGACACACACCACTTCACGTCGAGTCAAAACACTACTCTTACGTCGCGTCGGTACTTGTCATTACAGCATTACGTGGCGACTGTTTGTAAATACGTTCTTGAAACTCTACAGCAGTTCGTATCAAACTAGGACCACCGGAACGGCCTGTTCCGTATGAGCGAAAATAAGTGGTACGAACTGTTACAGCGTTAACTAACCTCAAACAAGAAAGTAGTAATCAATGACGCATAAGAACAATTAACAAACTCGGCTTGTATCTTATATATTTCCTATAAGGATAATCTTAAATTTAATTCGTTATCTCAGACTTATCATTTACAGGAGACTTTAAAGAACGGATGTTTTCCTGTTAAAAGATCGCTGTTGTTCCGTTGTTATTGTTGCACAAAAAATTACGTTCATTTACGTAGATTTACATCCGTGGAATACAGTCTCTTGGCCCCATCACTGTTTCACAACTATGTTTAGCAAAAATTGTACATATAGGAGGTTTTAGTGAACCTTAAATAGCCAGTAGGTGCTTTCCTAAAAAAAAGTAACAAGTGAACCCAAATGCTACACTGAAAATTAATTGAACCTCCCCGTACATGGACAGAGAAATCGAAAAAGAAAATGTTGTTGGCACCATTAGGTTTTGTGATATTATAAGTATTTTTTTTATTTTGAACGTATAGTACTCAAAATATTTATTTTTTTGAGGGAAGCAATGTTTTAACCTCGTATTTATTAGATTCGAAATTGGTTCAGTTGTCACACCTCTCAGTTTTTGCTATAAAAGTATAATTTCTTATGTAATGTTCGCAATATACGTGATTCAACTATTACCATAATACTAAAAATTACAATTTAAAAAAAAATATTGCAATTTTGAGTCCTACAAAATCACTTTAAAAATGAAGCTCCAAATAAACATTCTAGAATGAAAACGAATGCGTTAAAAGTATTACGTTCAAGGTACAGAAGATTAAATTTCCAAAACTCAAATTCATTTTTAGCATTAAAAATGAAAAACATATAAAAAAAATTTGGAAAACGGTTGACCCTAAAGGCCATCCATGTAACTTCCCGCTAAGTTTAATTACAACAAACACTATTTTTGGAAATTTTGAACTGCCATAACTTTTGAATGAATCAACCGATTTTTATGCGATTTGCGGCAATCGATGCAGTTTTTTAAGTCCATTGAAAGAATCAACAAAAAATTTTCAGATGAAAAATTTTGGAGAAATTGAGAAAAAACACTTTTTTTTATTTTCTTTCGTTCACGATATCTCACGAACGAATTAACCGATTTTGACCGGACTGGTAGCGACGTCGCTTTTCAAGGTTAAAAGCTGATTAGATTTTGGAATTGATCGGTAAAGCCGTTTAAAAGTTATTCCAAAAAAAACCTGATTTGAATTTTTTTTATTTCTTAGTTTTTTTGAAATTTCTCAGAACCTACCGGTCCGAATTAGTTGAAATTTTCAGGAAATCTAAGTTTGATGGAACTCTTTAGAACGCCGTTTGGTAGGATCCAATCGGTTAAGCCGTTCAAAAGTTATAAGCGGGTCACATACTTACATACACACACACACACACACACACACACACACACATACATACAGACAGGGTGACACCCTCTCGGGAGTGGTCAGGGAACATCTAGGACCTCAAAACGTCGAGATCTGATGAATACTCGATTTTCGAAAAACGGGGTGAAACCAATAACTTCCCGATTTTAGAAAATTTTCAATTTTCTTAGCGGGAAGTTAAAAAGTAAACTAAGAAGCTCATGTTGCAGAGGTCACAAACAGCTGACCGTAGCATTTTACTTGCAAATCGTATGCAGCAACCGAGAGTTCACATCACAGTGATAAACATCTGAAGGCTTCGTGTAACAATAGACTACGTCACTCTAGACAATAATATAGATCCAAGTCATTTAAAGACCCTTCTACAAGTCTCCGACTTCGCACAGCTACACTGTAGCAGGCATATAACTAATAGTGTGTCATTTCATTCGTGAATTTAAATAAACCTGATAAGTTGCGATTTCATTAGCAAGACGTTCGAGCGCGATTAGTAGAATATTGCTTGTAAGCAATTACACTCTTCTCATATGCATGGAAAAGTAAATATTGTAGAAAACTCCCAATATACAAGGTGATTCATAATTAATTATGGTAGACAAATGTGTACATGATTAAACGTACACTAGTAGTTCTGTGAACAGTAGACCTCGCTCGTTGAAATAACAAATGTGGTTTTGAGCTTAGGTTAAAAATAGTGCGCCAGTAAGGAAGTAAGCAGAAGGTTTAGCCAGTAAAACATTAGTTTGCAATTCCCACGATTCCGGGGTTTCTAGTTCTGGTTTTTTCTCTTTTCTTGAGCTTTGACTGCTAAAGATTTTTTTTTAGACAGCATTGTGTTTTATGTAGGTTAATAATGCGTAAGGTAGCTACAAATATCGCGTTTTTGAGGGAAAACATAGAATTAAATATTTATATACTTAAATAACTAAAACCTAGCAATATATTTACAGTTCCATATCATATTCCAATATTAGAAATAATGAAAACAAACGATGTTAAAGCGTCGTGATAGTGATCTCAACCAATGTACCAACACTTCCCACGCTGTCCAACGATCATCTTTTGTATGTCCTTTATCGCCGCGAGGTTTCATTTGTTTCATCTCATTTGGTAATTCAAGTAAAGCTAAGTCAAATACTTTTATAAAATAATAATTTGCAAGTATACAGTTCAGTTCTTTGATTTATCCTCTACACTTTCTTATAATAATATGTCATTTTTGGGCAAATGATAAATTCCTAAATTAATATTCAAAACAGGCCTAGTTTTGTTAGCAGTCTTATAGTAGGAACATAGAAACTGGTGTTTTCAAAATAAGAAATTTGAAATTGATAAATATTTTTATACAATTCTATTTAGAACTAAATTACGAAACTTTTTTACATTTATGAAAAAAATTACAAGAATTTTTACTACTTTTTATGTAGGCCTAAAGTTAAACACTTTCCTTTCGTTACTGAAGGTGATTGTTTCTTGAGCTAATAAATTTCTTAATTTTACTTCAATAATTTGTTTACTGACATATATGAATTCTTTAAACCTTTATCTACAAAAAAGCTATTTAACACTTTTGAATTGGTTTAGAATAAACGTATAAAAACATGGTTGAAATACAAAAACTTGGACGATTTTTAACAAATTCGAAGTTTACGGCCATTTTGTGAGCTTACCGTTAGAGATACGGAAAAAATCAAGAATACAATTTTGTTTAAAATTTAATTTGCTTTCAGCAAAATGTTGTTAGTTTTTAAATTCGACTTAAGGCTAAGCCACAAACTGGCTTTGGGAAAAAGCTTACACTGAGAGAAACGGTCCGGCTGCCATTTTTATTTTATTTAAGGGGTTAAAAATGAAAAATGGAAAAAACCGTATACATACATGGCTCGGCCTAGGAATAAGGAACATTCATGCAAAAAATCATCAAAATCGGTCAAGGCGTTTGGCCGTAATCGTGAGACAGACACAAAGACGAAATGCCGAGTTAAAACGGAGACCTCGCTTACTTACGCTCGGTCAAAAAACTAAGGCAAAAGTTCACATAAACATACGAGTAGGTACGGAAATACCTTGTTTTCAAGCTATCTGCCATTTTGTTTAAAAAAAAAACTTAATATCAAAAACTTTGTATAGGCCTACCTTTTTTTTGCCTTTGTAACCGTTTATCACTGTACGAAAAATCAGAACATTATTTCGGATATTTTCAAAGATACTGGCAAAAAATTTAAAATGTATGATACAGGGGGGTCTGACAAAAAATGAAAATGAAAGGTTAAGTTTTTCGTTTTTTGCCAATATCTCTGCTATAAAATCAGACGACAGCTTTCAAACACACTCTTAACCAACTAACATTAAAAAAAGCATATGTTCCATAAGTTTGCACTTGCTACAGTTTTCTATATAGTTACGTCTAACACTACTGGTTAAAAAAACAATTTAGCAACAGTATTTTTGGAACTAGAGGGTGCGATTTATTAGAAACATTTTCGGAGCTATCATACAATTTCAAATTTGTTTAAGAAATAGTTTTCATAGAAATAGTCCTTTAGAAATCCTTATACACACTCAATATACCGAAGTATCCATCTAACAAAAAATTGGAAAACGGTTGACCCTAAAGGCCATCCATGTAACTTCCCGCTAA
>JAGFPH010005898.1:16109-41774 GCA_018207615.1 Philaenus spumarius
TCATTTGAGCGATTTATTTGTACAAAGGTAAAACTGAGTGATATCATAACATATAACAACAGGAACAAAATGAGGGAGGTATTGCTATCCTATCAGTACATGAAAAATGGTGCCTATCAGTTACGCATACAGTAGAGAAAGTCAGGAGCAAAGGTCAAGTGTCGTATTCCCGGTTAAATTTTTCCCCCGAAGTTTTTCAAGTGCACATAGAAACTCACATAAATTAGTGGTACCGTACTACATTTATTTACAGTTTCTATTATTAAACTGTGTTACTTTTAACCTCGACCTACAACTTAATTATTCCTAATGAATCACCTTCTTTGATGTTATGATAAAAATTTAATTTTCCAGAACTTTGATTGTTAAATACTTTGAAACGAAGCAAGATACTAAAGCTCTAGTTTTGCGCAATTCTGTTTCTCTTTTAAAAAGCTTTTCAATGGTGTATTGTATGACCTACCTCTACATTTCATATTGTTACACGACCTTATGGCTCGCTTGGTTCTTCCAAAATCGATCAAAACGTAAAATACCATAAAAGTGTTGGATTTTACCATCTTCTGATCCTAGGCCTACGGCTGAGTTTGTACGCACGAGTGAAGCGAAACAGTACATAGCACGAGACTGCAAGGTCGAGATGCACACTCGCTTAGACTCGCGAAGCGAATTTTTTTACTGCCTGCGTGTGGAACGAAGCTGCAGGCTTAGGTGCAAAAAAATTCTACTAATATATTTCGTACACGCAGGCATCTATTCAGCGTCTTAGTAAGTGGATCAATTTCCCAAATTGTTGTTTGATACCCTAAAACATTTAAATTTAATTTTAGAAATTCGCTAACATAAGTCAGCGGCTCGTCTGCGTGATCGAATAATTGTACCAGTGTAATTATATTCTGCGTTGCTACATGCCAGCCGTGTTTCACCTGATGTCTATTATAGGCCTACTACGTGCAAGCTATGTTGGAATAAAGTTTATATATTACCTAACAGTTTCATGTTACATCAATATGTTGACCTAAGCAATAACACGAGTATTGTAGGCCTAGTGTTGATTAAGCTAAATTGCTTATCTATAATAAGTTGTAAAGAGGAAACGTTTGTGTGGTTATTGTAATTTAACCAATAACTACTCATCCAATATTTATAAAATATTGGCAGTGTTTCGTCGATTTTTGAATGGGACTACTAAGCAGTGATTGCAAATTTGAAAAGTTATGGTCATAATAATAGAGGGTTCAGCCCCCGTGCTCGCTTCAGTTGCCAACCCTTGCGGCGAACCAAATGCAAACATATTATTGTATACTTGGACCGGGGTAGGTTGGTGGGAATAGCGGTGACCTAGATCCTGGCGCATGCGCATTAGGACCATAGTTTTCTTTGAGTTATTAACGATAATTTGTTTATTGACAGAGCGAAGCGAGGTCTCCGTTTTAACTCGACCGTTCGGCATTTCGTCTGTGTGTCTGTATGTCTGTGAGTCTGTCTCACGATTACGGCCAAACGCCTTGACCGATTTTGATGATATTTTGCATGAATGTTCCTTATTCTTAGGCCGAGCCATGTATATATAAGGGTTTTTCCATTTTTCGTTTTTAACCCCTTAAATAAAATAAAAATGGCGGCCGCACCGTTTCTCTCAGTGTAAGCTTTTTTCCAAAGCCAGTTTGTGGCTTAACCGTAAATCGAATTTAAAAACTAATAACATTTTGCTGAAAGCAAATTAAATTTTAAACAAAATTGTATTCTTGATTTTTTTCCGTATCTCTAACGGTAAACTCACAAAATGGCCGTAAACTTCGAATTTGTTAAAAATCGTCCAAGTTTTTGTATTTCAGCCATGTTTTTATAAGTTTATTCTAAACCAATTCAAAAGTGTTCCATAGCTTTTTTGTAGATAAAAATTCAAAGAATGCATATATGCCAGTAAAAAAATTATTGAAGTAAAATTAACAAAGTTATTAGCTCAAGAAACATTTATTAGTTATTAGCATGTTCAGTAACGAAAGGAAAAAGTTCAACTTTAGGCCTACATTAAAAGTAGTAAATATTTTTGTAATTTTTTTAATAAATGTAAAAATGTTTCGTAATTTAGTTCTAAATAGAATTGTATAAACATATTTATCAATTTCAAATTTCTTATTTTGAAATCACCAGTTTTTATGTTCCTACTCAAGACTGCTAACCAAAATTAGGCCAGTTTTGAATAGTAATTTAGGAATATATCCTTTGCCCAAAATGGCATATAATAATAAGAAAGTGTAGAGAATAAATCAAAGAATTAAACAGAATACATAAAAGTATTTGACTTAACTTTACTTGAATTACAAAATGAGATGAAACAAATGAAACCTCTCGGCGATAAAGGACATACAAAAAATGACCGTTAGACACCATGGGAAGGTACATGGGTTGAGAATAAAGTTGAGGTTACTATCACGACGTTTTAACATCGTTTGTTTTCATTATTTCTAATATTGGAATGTGGTTTTTGATATGGAAGTTATGGAACTGTAAATACATTGTTAAGTTTTAGTTATTTAAGTATGTAAATATTTAATTCTATGTTTTCCCTCAATAACGTGATATTTTTAGCTATCTTACGCATTATTAACCTAAATAAAACACAATGCCTCTAAAAGAAAATCTTTTGCAGTTAAAGCTCAAGAAAAGGAAAAAACGAGAACTAGAAATCCCGGAATCGCGGGAATTGCAAAATAATGTTTAACTTCCTAAACATTGTGGTTACTTCCTTACTGACACACTATTTTTAACCTAAGCTCAAAACCACATTTGTTATTTCAACGAGCGAGGTCTACTGTTCACAGAACTACTAGTATAATAGAGAGGTGTACTAAACAATTTAGATAGTAATAAAATATACCACCACAGCAGAATGATGTTTTACAATACTGTAACAGTTTTTAAACAGTCCACGAAAGAAACATTGGCTGTAAAAGGATCTACAAAATGACCGTGATTGATTAACATTATGTCTATCTATTAAGTGTTTCTTACAACAACCGTTTTTATCTTATCACTGAAACATCTAGTATAGCGTATCCTCCTCGTATCATTCAACATTAAAAGCAAAAGGCGCATGACTCTAGGGCTAACTTGTTCATGATTCCCAAGGGTTGGCGTGTAGGCCTAAGGAAGATAGATAGATAGATAGATAGATATAGCCTTTATTTCTGGGCGAAGTTAGGACCATCAGGTCCTCTCTTCCACTTAACCCATCGCCAGATTTAGCAGTAATTTTTACTACAGCTATTGCTTTTTAGCCCTGCTCTCCTTAACGTACTGTATAAGCAAACAGCCTTGGAAATAAGGAATAATATCATATAATTCATAATCATTATGATGAACCACGTTGTTAATAACAAATAGATCGAAACTTTAATCCAACTGATATAAAAATAAGCAAGGCTTAAACTGTTTATTAATTAGTGTTTTATAATAAATAAGTATTTTATACTTTTGAATTGGTTTAGAATAAACGTATAAAAACATGGTTAAAATACAAAAACTTGGAAGATTTTGAGCAAATTTGAAGTTTGCGGCCATTTTGTGAGCTTACCGTTAAAGATACGGAAAAAAATCAGGAATACAATTTTTTTTAATCAAATTTGCTACACGCAAAATTGTATTAGTTTTTAAATTCGACTAACGGTTAAGGCACAAACGGGCTTTGGAAAAAAGCTTACTCTGAGAGAAACGGTGCAGCCGCCATTTTTATTTAATTTAAGAGGTTAAATATTAAAAATGGAAAAATCCGTATATATACATCGCTCGGCCTAGGAATAAGGAACATTCATGCAAAAAATCATCACAATCGGTCAAGGCGTTTGGCCGTAATCGTGAGATAGACAGACAGACACACAGACGAAATGCCGAACAGTCGAGCTAAAACGGAGACCTCGCTTCGCTCGGTCAATAAACGTGTTAATAAAAACAACCGCTCCATTTACTGTTAAAACACATCAGTCAACATTTCTTTTTTTAGATGGAAATTACTTGTCTATGAACAAGTAAAGATTAAATTCTTACAACACATCAACAATTATGTTTAAGGTTAAACCGCGAGACATGTATCATAGTTAGATAATAATATAGGACCATAAGGCTTGCGGGAAGATGATGAGAAAGTACAGTGACTAGATAGAGACAGTGTGGCCACATGAAAGCGGCCGCCATGTTTTTCCTAAAAGTAATGTTATCTGCCATAAAGTATAATGTAATTTATTTTAAAATATTTATAAAACCTTTTGTTTTATTTTATAAAGGCCTCGTAAACAACTTTTTAAATGTTAAAAAGTAGTTAGAAAGCAGATAAGTTGTTTAAAATGAAATAACCTATAAAAAATAATGATTTATCACATTTTTTACTAGCCTATGCCGATAGTTGAGTAGCCTACAAACTGACAGTTAATTACAAACTAATAAAGCTATATCAAAACAAGTTGCACTATTATTTTCTTTGTTCAATTCTACGTTAAAAAAAATCATTTTGAAGTTTAATTACATTATTTATGCGGTTTATTTGAATAAAAGTTAAGGTTTTTTATTATTTTCAAGGAACCAAATTTTCAATAATTAGTAGCTATCTGAAAAAGTATTTGACTGGTCATAATGAAATTGTTTTTAATTCTCAACTGATTTTAGGTTTCAATTCAGTTTGAAAAGCAAAATCTTAAAAATTATTTTCTTAAAGCTAAATTTGAAATTTTTCCTAACTTAATGAATAAATTAAAATATCAAAAATTCAAAGTATAACAAAACGAAAAATAAAACAACGAATAAGCCTAAATCAAAATGCAAAATTATTATCCTGTTGTTAATTAGCCTTTTTTATCAATGAATAAATTTTACAAATTAAATATTTTTTAAGTTACACTTTCAGATTTTTACAATGCATTTATTTCCATCTGATTTATTTTTAAATAAGCGAAGCAATTAAAACTTTCCTAACTAACTAATTTATTTCTATTTCAATTGAAAGCTAATAATAAAATTAATGTCTCTAACAACAATTTAACATCGAAATTACACTACTTTGATTTTGAGGTTAGGCAATTCAAGTTTAAGTTATTCAAAGCCGAAAATAGGTTTCATTATTAATTTCCCTCATTATTTCAGTTAGGCCTACTTATTAATGTGATTCTTGCCTTAGATTGTACCTTCACCGAGACTAAAAGAAAGAAAAAATAACGATGACAATTTAATTTGAAAACTGTAAACAAACGTAGGGCTAACACGGACGAAATTATAGGTTTGGGCCAAAAACAGTTCTTAAAATTGCGTAGTACTAATATTTATTGCATTTATCTTTTCTATTGATAAAAAGGCTTAGCCTATGTTATGAACTTTTTAAAATGTTGTAAATAAAAGGCTTTTGGTATGCATTTACTTCTGAAATATGCGCGCTGAAAAGATTCCGTAGAGTGGCGGGAGTAGCCTAATCTGCTGTTATTTCCTTATTAATTTGGTGCAATATCACATACTTCAACACAAATCGCTTTAAAATAACTATTACGTTTATTTTAAAGTAAAAACTAACAAAAATATCTGTAAAAAAATCGGTAAAGTCGCTTTTACAATATGTGAACGTATGAATGTAATGTAAACAGATACGAATTTAGGAAAAACATGGCTGCCGACATCTTGACCAATAGGAAACAAGACCTCACTTGGCCACACTGTCTCTATCTAGTCACTGTATGAGAAAGTGATTAAGCACGCAGTCTGTTGGTGACCTCGCCAACTACTGGATGAAGTAATACGATGATACATCGGCATACTCATGTTTAGGGGCAAGCATGTTATCAACATGGTCAATATTTGTTGTGGTAATGTAGGCCACGTTAAAGCGTGACTCAATCTAGCTGTGTAGTGTTTTCATCCGATTAGAAAAGGTCGTATAGGCATAAATCTATATTATATGGTTCTGTACTTTAAGAGACCCTTTCCGATTCATCGACTCGATTGTCTCCCTGTCAGTTTATCATTTGTGGGGCGGATAAAGGTTAATGATATTTGGTGTGGTTACTAACCCTTAAATGTTAGTAAAAGAAGAGGGTAGGATGGCGGAAGTAAAGCAAACAGTGGTTGGATAGTTGACAGGATATAATTAGGTACCTGGTCTTGTCCTTTGGAGTTTTTGCAAAATGTTACTACTGTAAAAAAAATTAGCGCACGTCATAAAACTGCTTGGACGTAGTCATGACGCATTGACGCACTGAGGGTTAAGCATGATAACCTGATAATCCTAATAATGAGAACTAAAAAAAAAATGTGACCATTTATTTTGTCGGGCCCCGGTTTGGTACCCCAAAAAATAAATATTTCTTTGATACTTGGAGGTATAATGTAGTTTTCAAGAGATCTCAAAAAATATTGTTCAAACTCCCTTTATTTCTGAAAATCATGTAGCTAATATTTTGAAAGAGAAAAATAGTTGCTTACTAGGTGCTTGTATAATTTACAGGAAAACTAAATTTTTAGTGAAAAATAAAAATAATATTGACCAAAAACCGAATTAAAAAAAAAAATTCAAAATTTGTTTGACTTTTTCGGCCTCTCCAGATGTAAAGTTTTTTTTTTAACTGTTACCTTAAATATTACAATTTAATCCACAGACTTTGCTCAGGCCCGATTTTTTCTCGGGTCAAGGTCTTTTAATGACTGGGCTAAAGTTCATTTTTACTGTCCTTGAAATAGATCTTTAGACCTCTCATTTTCCCTCGCGACGCGGGTACGCTGGATACCGAGTGAGTAGACCCGGCAACTCACAGCTGATCACCCCTCATACCCCACTCCACTCCGCCATTCCCACGTGACACACAGTACACCAGCACAACACCCTGCACGCTGCACTCTCTGATACAAATAATAGGCTAGACACAGTCACATTTCACATTTTCACTGCAAGTAGCGATTACTTTTCACTTTAACAGATCACCTCAAATTATTTATTTATATTTTTCTTACACTCTACCCGCTTTTGGTGGTGTTTTTTCTTTCTGCCCCCATGACCCCCCCCTAAGGGCTGTGGCCCCCGGGGGCCCCCCCCCCCCCCCCCCCGCACCTGCCTTGGTACGCCACTGGTTGTTGGTCAACATTTTCGAAGATCTTTGGCCATTTTCATTTGTGACAAAAGTTTTTTGACTTTGTCCTTTACATGACTTTTTATGTTTGTTAAGATTTGTGTTTTTTTAAATACTCTGTCGATCATATAACTTTTGTACACATTCGCTATAGTTATGTATTTGATGGTAAAGTATTTAATTCTTGGAAATCATCTGCTTCGAGTATTGTAATCTGTAAATGGTTGTGCGGACTTTTTGCGTCTGTTGCTTGAATAAATAATTGTTTTTTAATGTTTTAACCGCTTCTTTTGAGCGAGCTGCCGATGAAACATACGTTCCGAAACGCGTAAATAAAGTTACAAGTAAGTCACAAGACGGTACAAAACTTATATTTAAATCTGTGACTTGACTACTAAATACTTGGCAATTCGATCAATTTGCTTATTGTTAGGTATAAGTTATTTCGTAGAGTTTTTGTAATTAACGTTTCATTTATTTATTCGACTTTATGCGCCTCAAGAAATACAAATTTTACAACGGAAAACGTATTCAACATTACTCTCCTGGCATTTAGAGGAGATCGATTTCAGAGTGAGTAAAACGTAAGGTTTGTAAAATAATGTTAGATTAGTTAGTTCTATAAATATCTATGAGCAGAGATCTACGGCCTACGCGGAGTTGTCATCTAAACTTTGCCCCCTCTGAGCTGTTCCGAAATAACCCGCAGTAACTTATATTGTCTTATATTTTAGGCTACTCCCTCGGGACGGGATTACACGCTTTCAGGCGAGTTGTGTAACTGAGGTTATGGTTTATCCAATAGGTTTATGAGCTATGAAAGTTAAAATTTTATAATTTTTACAAAAGTACAACTTGAGAAATGAGATTCAATGTAAACTAGTGTCTTCAATGGAATGCTTAGTTTAAAAAAAAATAATATTTTTTCATTTTTTAAACCCAACTAACTAGGAAATAGGCTTACATCCGCTGTAATTACGAATTTTATACATTTCTAGAATTTCGCAGTGTAATGGCAATCACACATCACGGAATTATAAAAATTGTATACTCTGGATTTTTTTTTTTTTTAAAGATTATGCACCTTATAAAAACGGTACAGTTTATGATGACTTTTGTCCGTCTCTATTACAGCCGATTTTCTCCTGAAGATATAAAAGGTATCGCGATGATATTTTACATAGCTCTATAAAACATGCTAGCCTGTAAATAATCCAGTAATCAAAGCTTAGGAAATGTCCTATTATTTTTGACTGACCAAAGTTTGGTATCCTAAAAATTGCCCAACAAATGATAATTTATACAATACACTGTATTTATTTATAATTTATGTATTTCTCTCTATTATATAAAAACTTATGTTATTCACGCAAAATCTCTTACTGCGCATACGTCAGGATAAAGATCATCGCTACCCCCACCACCCTCCCACTATCTAAGTGTCTCTGTCCTGATCAATAGTCATTGTCGATAAAATTTCAGAATATACAATAATCTTTTTGCATTTGCTTCGCCGAGTGTAACTGGGGAGCAAAGGGTTGGCGAGCGAAGTGGACATATATGTTATTATATTTTATTTATCTTATCAACACATTTTTTACAAAACATAGAATTTTGTGATTTGTAGTTATTAAGATATTCCCAAAAATGTTGCTTACCTGCCATTCTCCGATCAATTTCCAAACGTATGCTACTGCAACAAAAATTTTGAAAAAAAACTTTTTTGCTAGAGATAAAGTTCCGCATAACCTTTTACAGAAAAACTATTAAGATTCTAAACTTTTTTGAAAAATGTATGATAAATATTATTTTATTTCAAATGGTGTATGATAATATTATGTAATTATGTGTTATCACATCTTTCACTGGTCTCCTATCAACATCAACGTATAATTTATTCCCTCCGTGGTTATTATTTTTTGTTAGATGGATACTTCGGTATATTGAGTGTATATAAGGGTTTCTAAAGGACTATTTCTAAGAAAACTATTTCTTAAACAAATTTGAGATTGTATGATAGCCCCGAAAATGTTTCTAAAAATCGCACCCTCCAGTTCCAAAAATACTGTTGCTAAATTGTTTTTTAACCAGTAGTGTTAGGCGTAACTACATACAAACTATATAGAAAACTGTAGCAAGTGCAAATATTTAAGCAAACTTATGGAAAATATGCTTTCTTTTAATGTTAGTTGGTTGTGAGTGTGTTTGAAAGCTGTCGTCTGATTTTATAACAGAGATATTGGGGAAAAACGAAAAACTTGGCCTTTAATTTTCATGTTTTTGTCAGACCCCCTGTATAATACATTTTTTGCCAGTATCTTTGAAAATATCCGAAAGAATGTTCTGATTTTTCGTACAGTGATAAACGGTTTCGCAAAAAAAGGTTATACAAAGTTTATTATATTAATTTTTTTTTAAACAAAATGGTAGATAGCTCGAAAGCAAGGTATTTCCGGACCCACTCGTATGTTTATGTGGACTTTTGTCTTTGTTTTTGCACGTTTAATCATGTAGGCCTACACATTTTTCTACCATAATTATGAATCATCCTGTATATTGGGAGTTTTTTTACAATATTTACTTTTCCATGCATATGAGAAGAGCGTAATTGCTTACAAGCAATATTCTAACCGCGCTCGAACGTCTTGCTAATGAAATCGCAACTTATCAGGTTTATTTAAATTCACGAATGAAATGACACACTATTAGTTACATGGCTACAGTGTAGCTGTGCGAAGTCGGAGACTTGTAGAAGGGTCTTTAAATGACTTGGATCTATATTATTGTCTAGAGTGACGTAGTCTATTGTTACACGAAGCCTTCTGATGTTTATCACTGTGAACTCTCGGTTGCTGCATATGATTTGCAAGTAAAGTGCTACGGTCAGCTGTTTGACCTCTGCAAACATGAGCATCTTACTTTACGTTGTTTTTATATGTTTTATATTTTTAATGCTAAAAATGAACTTTAGTTTTGGAAATTTAATCTTCTGTACCTTAAACGTAATACTTTTAACGCAGTCGTTTTCATTCTAGAATGTTTATTTGGAGCTTCATTTTTTAAAGTGATTTTGTAGGGCTCAAAATTGCAATATTTTATTTTTTAAATTGTAATTTTTATTATTATGGTAATAGTTGAATCACGTATATTGCCAACATTACAAAAGAAATTATACTTTTATAGCAAAAACTCAGAGGTGTGACAATTGAACCAATTTCGAATCTAATAAATACGAGGTTAAAACATTGCTTCTCTCCAAAAAATTAATATTTTGAGTACTATACGTTCAAAATAAAAAAATACCTATAATATCACAAAACCTAATGGTGCCAACAACATTTTCTTTTTCGATTTCTCTGTCCATATACGGGGAGGTTCAATTAATTTTCAGTGTAGCATTTGGGTTCTTTTTTTAGGAAAAGCACCAACTGGCTATTTAAGATTCACTAAAACCTCCTATATGTACAATTTTTGCTAAACATAGTTGTCAAACAGTGATGGGGCCAAGAGACTGTATCCCACGGATGTAACTCTATTAAAACATAAATGAACGTCATTTTTTTGTGCAACACTAACAACGGAACATCAGCGATCTTTTCACAGGAAAACATCCGTTCTTTTAAAGTCTCATGTAAATGATAAGTCTGAAATAAGATTGATAACGCAAAACGAATTAAATTTAAGATTATCCTTATAGTAAATAGATAAGATACAAGCCGAGTTTGTTAATTGTTCTTATGCGTCATTGATTACTGCTTTCTTGTTGAGGTTAGTAACAGTTCTTACCACTCCAGAGGCAGTTTTTATCTTGAACGTTATTTTCGCTCATACGGAACAGGCCGTTCCGGTGGTCCTAGTTTGATGCGAACTGCTGTAGAGTTTCAAGAACGTATTTACAAACAGTCGCCACGTAATGCTGTAATGGCAAGTACCGACGTAAGAGTAGTGTTTTGACTCGGCGTGAAGTGTGTGTTGAAAGTCCAAAAACTGTCACTACGAATGAAAAACAAAAAGTCTTCACCGGACATCATTTTATTTTGTACATTTGTCTTAAAATACAACATCTAAACATTACAATTTCGGTACTGTTTTTTACTCATATTTATGATAATAGTTTCATGTAGGCTACCTCATAATGGGTATACATGAAAATGAATAATGTATGAAAACTAATTTAATTCAGTAGTTTCTAAATGCTAAAGTGGAAATTATGTAGGCTATATGCATTGAAACGTAGCCTACTGGACCAGGTTGACTACCATGCTGTTAAGCATAACTAACCCCAGGTACCACGATTTTTATTATTATTTGTCATTTCTGATATATTTAATTAAATTTGTTTTGTTTGATTTTTCTCAAAAATGACTTTTTTGAAGTGAATAATAAGTTGGTACTCATGACTTATGACCAGCAACATAGTCAGGATTTTGGTTTGGGGGCTGAATCTGAAGGTAAAGGGGGAAACCTACTCTCGGTAAAATTTGACTCCTTTTTAATTTGCTATTTGTAGAGAAAGTCTGCGAAAAATCTATTATAATTATTTCCGATATGTTGATCAATCAACGGCGAAAGCAAGAGAAAGAAACTACGCCCGATAATTAGCTAAAATGTCAGCTAATTTTATGATTATGGGTGAGCTGATGATTTTTATAGTAGCCTATAGAGAAAGTATAGTGATCGCAAAAAAAATCGATGTTGAGATTTTTGTGGAAATATCCGTTTTGAGACCCCCTGAGCCCAAAAAAGTGTTTTTTATAAAATGTCTGTCTGTATGTATGTACAAAGCTAGAGAGAAAACTATTCTATTGATTTCGAGCAAATTTGCACCAAACATGTCAATTAGGCCTGTATAGTTGCACGAAACACGGTTTTGAAATTTTTTGAAAAACACCCCCCTTTTTGGTAAAAAAAAAACCCCAAAAATCAGTTATTTTTGTTTTATTAAAAAAACGGCTCTAACGATTTTGATCAAATTTGATCTTATTTATAGCCTTTAATGTACCCTATCATATGCAAAAAACAGCACCTTTCTAAAAATTCTCGTTTAGCTAATAATAATAATAATAATAATTTATTTTTGGGGGTTTTTTTGGCCATAAAGGGGGTTGTTTTTCAAAATTTTTCAAACCATTTTTTCGTGCATCCATACAGCCCTAACTGACGTTACGTGTTTGGTGCAAATTTGTTCGAAATCGATCGAATAGTTTTCTCTCTAGATAATAATAATAATATTTATTAGTTTATCTCCTACTTTAATGAATCACCTCTCCTACCCCAACTACAATTATGAAGTCACAGTGAATCTGTTTAATAATTTAAATATGTTTGTGAGAAAGTATGTGCCAGTTCCTGGTACCGTTTATGTTACTGGCGATCAAATGTAATTTAAAACTTATGCTTTACTGCCGAGTAAATTCATAACACTTAAACACAGCTAACATATACTACACGCGCTATAACTTTGCACTTGGGATTTTTGGAGTTTACTGTGAAAATGGTATCGGCAACGTCGCACTGTTGAGACGAGCGGATGTGTCTTATCGCGCTGACTCACAGGTGCACTTCCTGAGAAGGCTCTTTCGAAATTGCAAATTATTATTTTTTTCTTCTGATACATTTTTAAATATTTCTTATCATAACATGTTTGGTCATACTTTGCTGATAATAAATATCTAAAATGTATTAAAATTGGACAATTATAAGTATTGTTTATAGATGGACAGGGTGATTCAGTAAAGCGTAGCGGGCTATGCAGATTCAGATTCTACATGCAAAAATAAGTCGAAAATGTAGTATAACATTTTTTGATTTCGGCTTAGTTTAGCCGTAATTCACCATTTTGTTTTTTTACAAAAGTTCACTGTAACTCTGGAAATGGATAAGATATAAAGTTCAAATTTAGAATAAGCATTTTATATGTTACAATTAACAAGTATACCAAACACAATGAATTTATTTTTATAATTTTCAAAATGGCGGCCGTTACAAATTTTTAACGTGAAATATCTTAAAACCGTTAACTTTACAAAAAATTTACAAGAGACAAAATATTTTTATTTTTTTAACGACAGACAGTAGTTTTTTTTTGTAGTTTCAGTAGGTCAAAGGATAACCGAGTTATCGACAAAAACATAATTTCTTGGCAATTGTCTACAACAAACAAAATTAGCCTAAAATCATATTTTTTTTTAAATTTAACAAAGTTTTTAGTTAATTTTGTAGCGGGCTATGCAGATTCAGATTTTACATGCAAAAGTAAGTCGAAAATGTAGTATAACATTTTTCGATTTTGGCTTAGTTTAGCCGTAATCCGCCATTTTGTATAAAAAAAGTACTTTGTATTGTACTTTTTACAATAAGATATTTAATGTCAGCAGGTTAAAAACGACATTTTTTGAAAGTTTATATTATTTTGAATTTATTATTTTGTTAATAGTATTTGTTTTATATTTAAAAGATAATTTTTCCGCAAAACGATCACAATATATTTAGTTTACCCTTTTTCCAATACTATTAGTTGTCTGATTACAAACATTTTTATATATTATTTCTTGTTAGAAAATTATCTTTAAGATGCATAGAGCCGACCCGCAGCGTTGCCAAACTGTGCAAGTCCCAAGTGAAAAGTTATCGCGCGCGGGGTATAGTTTCCTACATGGTAATTCAGGAAAAAACGGAGAAACTTTCAGGACATTTTCTACTAGTGGTGAAAATAAAGAAACAAGTTCATATACAGTAAACATAAGTCCATAATAAATTATTATTTACATGATTTTTCTCATAATTTTGTTGTTGAGTAATTTTGGATATTATGGACAACTACCAAAATGCAACATTTTCAGTTTTAGCCAATAACTCGAGAGTTACAGAAATAATAAAAGAAACTTTATGTTTGTCATTAAAGAAGGCCATTTTTCCCCTTAAATTTTTTTTGTAAAGTTAGCTGTTTTTTTTAGATATTTTACATTAAAAATTTGAAACGACCGCAATTTTGAAAATATTTGAAAAACGTTTTGGTTTTGTACGTGAGTGATGTCATACCAAATATGTATTCAAAATAATTTGCGTTGAATATATTTCCTACATTGAAAGATATTATAACTGGGAAACGTAGCATTTCCCAGTTTAGTTTTCTATGTTTATATGAACTTTTTTTATATTTTCTCTAATATAATCTCTCCTTCCTGAATCACCCTGTATATTTTTTCTTTTTTTATTATTAAAGGCGAAACCCCTGGCTGGTTATCATCGCCTTGTACAATTAAGAAGAGACCAAAATTATCCAATGATGTAACTAATATATTTTTATAGTGTTGCGAAGTAGCCTCCATAGATTATCGATATACGTACTCATAGCCTGACCTGGCCGACTGCTACGTCTGTCTGGCTGTTATACAATCGTATAAGGGCAAAGTCTGCAAACTTGTTTGTCTTGTTTTTGCAATTCTTTTCGTTCCATTTCTTTACCGGCTGTGAACAGATTTCAGATAAAATCTACCGTAATTAGCCTATAAAAAATTTAAATCTTGGTGATTAATTACGGAGTATATTTGGCAAAACATACCTCAACAAAATATTATGTAGAGGCAATTGTTGTTCGCGCACGGCTTCGTCTGTTTAGAATTAAGGAACTGTAAAGCAGCGCGCACACTGCACCGACCGGCACGGACGACCGGGATTTTTATTAAAGGCAAAAGCATGTTTCTTTATGGAGGTGCGCGTATTATACACCGACCGTCAACGGACAATTCGCCATTTTTGCAGTTTTGAAAAAAATTGGAGTGGAAGAACTTTTGGACAATCCGCGGCGTTCCGGTAGCCCCACCGGAACGACCGGTACGACAGACCTGAACGGAACTATTCGACATTTGAGTTTTGACTACTGTGCTGACAAGATGGATAAAGACCTCGTTTGAGTTATTTTTAATTTAATAACTCTCGTGTTAATTTTACGAGACAAAAATCAATGTTTCTTTTCTTGATTTTCCTTTTCCTCCAAAATAAGTGCACGTACTATACTTAGCTAGCTTTGCATCAACTTCTATCGCACTTTGTTACAATTCAAGAAACAGCTGCATCACAATCTCACTCGACGAGACTTAAGTACTCAAATGGCTTCCTATTCTTGCCAGTATACTAGTAAAATACTATCCGATCCGTCCTCATTAAGTGTGGGCACCTCCTTAAAATTGTTGCTTTTGACGTACCGGTCGTTACAGATTGCACGTAGATTTATCAAGCTTTTTCAGGAACTTAAAGATAATTTATACCTATACTATACTCGATTCCAAGTTCACCGTGCAGTACAGGTCTTACGGTAGAATAGACATGCTACTACCATTACAAGGAATATCACGTTTATTGTCATGCGGGTTGCGTCAACTGACCGAGCATTGCATGGGAGTTGATACTGTCGTATCGATAACATGGCTTATGGACGCTCTGTACTGCACGGTAAACGTGGAATCCAGTTTAGAGGGTTCCGCTCCCAGCTCGCCCTAGGCTATTGGCGAAGGAAATGCAGATTATTGTAAACTATGATTTATGTTCATGGAAATTAAGATTGATTAGGGCAGATGCACTGGGGTCGGGGTAGAACGGTGGTGGTAGCGGGATCTTGGCGCATGCGCCGTAGGAGAAATAATACAAAATGTCTTGCCCATTTGAAATACATAGCTCAGCTGTTGCAAGATTTCATTGATGGTAAATAATCCTGTTTACTCTTAACGCCTATAAACTGACGTGTAAGCTTTTTCTCAGTAGCACCTCCACTAATGGGCTATTTCGTACTTTAAATTTGTTTTTAGGTTGTTTTTGTTCAGGAATAGACCTGTCATACTTGTTCTTTTTAACCTGTACTCTCGTTATATATATATAAACGTAATAATTTGATTTATTCATACAATATTATTTACTACCTTATCTTTAAAGTTTGAATAATCCTACAACTTTATTTAGAAAAGTTATAAAATACAATAATAACGCTGTGTCCTCGTTAGTTTAAACATTAATTTCTCGCTAAGTAACACCATTCAATTATTGTACATAATTCATAAGCTAAAAAATATTTATGTCATAGTAACTAAGAAAACGGTGTACACAATTCATTAAAAGTTTCGTCTCGATCGGATGAATAGGTTTATAATTACACCGTCACAAAGTACAGCCTACCATATTTCATTAGAGAAATAAAGTAAACTTAAACATTACTTTTATATCTATATACAGGCAGTAACAGACCATGTATTAAACGAATCAGTTTAGACACTTGGAGAGATATTTTAAAAGTAAACATTTTGAAAAATATATTTGGCTTACCTGGTTCCGTTTCAAAATTTTAGCAAAAATTGCTAATAGTACACCCATTCAAACAATATCCAACTAGGGCATTTCCATAAGTTTTCTAATATTACAAATTTAATAAGTTTGGGGGAAATGAAAAGCCCAATTCTGGTGCCAATGTAGGGCGAGTGGGATATCAAAGTGAAACTAAACATTTTTTGCACTTAACTTTAATCGTACTATTTCCATTCATTTAAAAATGGCGGCTAAACAGATTTCAACGATTTGTGTGGCTCCTTTTTGTAAATAAATGGAAGCCCATGGAGAAAATATATACATTTATTTAAGTTACAGTAAATAAATTTGAAAAATAAAAACTTATGAGAAAATAGTAATTGTCAAGAAGGTTTAAACAAATAATGCTCTAAGTGTTGGCTAATTTTGTTAACATTTTTATTTAGTTTTTAATCATTAAATTTCTAAGTTGTCTCTTAATTTACACATAAGATTTTTGCATTCTTACTTCTTAGCTCTATTTTCGATGTTTCTTCCTCGTTTTGCTATAATGTATTGTTAGTGGTTCAGCCAGCGTACGCAATGAAAGAAGCTAAACACGGCAATTCGTTTTGAATTTTTACTAATTGCTCAATTAAAACAGTTAATGAAGAAAACATTTTATAGATGCTCTCGCTAGTGTTTTTACCATTTTGTTTCATTTTTAACGGTTTCGCTAGCGTACGTTACGAATGGCGCTATTAACAGCAGTTGTTATAGCTTTTTAATACTCGCTCAATTAAAACGGTTATTGAAGGGAAAAATTGAGCGAACGTTAAAACGTTTTGGAAGTTTTTACTCTTTTTAAGTCTTTTGTCATCGACTCAAGGAACGTCCGCTGCTTTATTTTAGCGGGATTTAGTCAACGTAATTTACAAAAAAGTACCAAAATACCGGTATTGAATTTTGTATAAAGTATTGCACTAGCCCTGCTTAAAAAAACTCGAAACATTGCCCATGTTATCAGGAGGGCTATGTTAACAAAACAATAAACGTTTAATTAAAATCTAATTAGTAGTTTCTTAATGTAAATCGTAAGAAACAAACGTTTTATTTCTTGCAGAAATTCTTTGTTTGAAATACGTTTTGTGTTCTTATACGTTATTACGTAATTGTTTCTATTCGATAAACATCACCATTGCCAGTATAATATAAAATTAGACCTATCAGCTGTTTATAAAACAATATCGACTCAGCTGTTGCATGTTAAATGCGTTGCAGTCACTCGCATTGATTAGTTCCTGGTGTGTTTAAGGTCAACTAGGTACTATAGTACTGTCGCCATAGCAACCAGTTGTTTATCTAAGAGTCACCTGTTTATGTTTTTATCACACCTATTCATATTCAGGGTGTGAAATAGTTGCATTCTTTTGACCTTGACTGATTTATAAAGAAAAGGTAATAAAGAAATGACACTTAATGCAAATTGGTGGATACATTTTTGTTAAATTGTAAGTTATTTTCTCATTTTAAAGTAGCCTAATGATTGTTCAAAAACCCTTATTTATCCCCCTCTGGATGCTTGGTAATTTTGTCTTTATTCATGTTTTTTGTTTTGGCCATTCGGCCATTTTCAAGTACATTGCAGGACTACATAAGTACTACACAAAGTTTATACTTAAAAACACTGAAATAAAAACAAAACTATCATGCAAATACAACCCTGAAGTATTTCATTTTATAAAGCCATAAAGTCACAACTTTTATAAGGCTTTTTGTCCTGGTAAGTATGGAAAAATTTTAGAATTGTGTATGCTAGTTTTTTGAGTTTCAGGTTTTTATATTGTGACAAAGGAAAACTGGCAATGAATTTGAAAATGGTGACAACCATCAAGTTATAAGTTTTACAAAATTGTGTTTTTTGTTTATTCCTTAATTACTTGTTTTTAATGTGTATCTAAATATAAAATAAGTGGCATTTTTAAGTTAGATGACTGTTCTTAATTAATTAAATATTTTAATTGAAAGTAGATTACTGCAAAATTCTATAATTTGGGGGGAAAATACAGACAAAGGGAACAAATATTTGAATTAATACAAACTAGATTTCTTCAACTAGATTAGATTCCAATTGGAGGAATAATACAAGTGCATAATATATTCATCATCTACACAAAATATATGGAAAACCGTATGTCATTTACTCAATTAAGGTTCACTGAAAATAAACCCCAAAAGTTTTACCAAAATGATATTAGTAAACAACATCACTTCAACACGTTTGCAATGTTAATATAAATTTCATTAAAATAGGATAAGTACTTTTTGAGTTAAATTTTATTTTAGTGTGCAAACTTTTCTTCTTTAAAATATGGATTAAATTTGGATAGGCCTTGAAAGTGAATATGATTTTCAGAAATGTTTAGTTGCTAAGCTATGGCCAGTTAAATGTTTCTCCTCTTTTCTCAATGGTACAACAATGGACACCACAGCACAAACTAAGTGATAAGCTAGAATTGTGATTCATTAAGTGTGAATCTATGATTCACAAATACAATTGACTTCCTTTTTATGATGCTGCATTGATTTCATAGCAATGACTAATATGTTTACCTTTTGAACATAGAGCCTAATATGAGAATAGGTCTTTTACTGATATGTGGTTTATTAAAATTATTTTAGATAGATTTTGCACGAGTACAGCATAAAAACGTGTTGAAACATAATATATGTGCACACTTTATAAAGATATAAATTTTATAGCTTAAAAACTGCCTTTAAAGATAAACTAAAACAGTAAACAGAAAAAGTGTTAGCAGTGAAAAGATCTATAGTAATGTCTGCTGTTTTTTTTTACAATACAGGTTTTATTGTTTAAAAAAATTGACATTAGATTTGAAAATATAAGTGGTAATTGTGTGGGTTTACTGTGGGTGCTGTTTGAATTATTATGAATCCATGCTGAGGAAGGTTCAAATATATTCCTAGATTTAAAAAATTTTGTGTTTTCATTAAATTGGTTTTCTACCAAGTGCCTTTAGTAGTAGTATTGTATAAAATAACAGTTTTATTGCAATAACATCAGTTGAGTATATCCAAGTGATTCAGTGGCATTAACAAAGGGCTTTTTTTTTACAATCACTAAAAGTATCAATCAGAAAGCAGTTTATTGGCATATAATGGGCACAAAAAAGAAAATGTTGATCATATTGTATTTTATTTTGCATATTAGAAATTTGTTAGGTAATCAGGTTAGGTAAGCAACTGTTAAAATGAAAACCTTTATTAATAAGGGTTTGTTTTCTTTCAGAGATGGAGAAAACGTTGGTTTGTTCTTCGCCATTCAGGAGAGCTTCCGGGACAGTATTTCTTGTGTTACTATACTGATAGGAACTGCCGTAAATTGAAGGGACAGATAGACTTAGACCAATGTGAACAGGTTTGTACAGCTTAATCATAGTTATTTGAATTGGCTTTTATTCAATTAAATACAGTGGACTCTCTCTCTCTTGAGATATAAAATGGTCAGTTACTATTATTCCCCTTCCACTATTGAACCTATTATTATTAATGACATATAAATTATTAGATTTCGACATCATGCCGATGCTACATACCATGACCACAGTTTTTGTAATAACATTGAGTTTTTATTCTATGACATTATTCAGATAAATCAAATTGAAAGTGTTGTGGCAATTAGTTTTTACTAGTATGTAGCACATGACATTTATCTGACACTAGCTAAAAATTCAATCTTAGTCTATTTGTGCCATTAGGTGTGAGACTATATTCGTTGACATGATAACAGACTTTCTCTTTTCACTATGACAAATGACGTGATATGCATTGATAAAAAATCTTGAAGCTTTATGTAAAATTAAATATTCTCTTAATCCACAAAAGTGGGCATCCTCAAAATATTATAACCATAAAAGTGCAGAAAAATATAAAATTTATGGACTCTTACTTATGTAATTATTTGTGGTGAAAAATGTATTCTAATAATAACAAATTTTACAAGATATTAATGCATTCTGATCTCTCAAATAATTGTAAACATATTAATTTATAGTAAATATATTTTAAATTCACTTCCTAGCTCTTTGATTTAAAAAAAAATATATAAATACATTGTATCTTTTTTATTGTTTAAGTAAATATGAATTTGCTTAAAGCAGTATGATAAATAATATGTGCTGAAGGAAAATCATTAATTGAATATAAGGTAATAATAACACTTAACAATGTTTTGTAAAAAAAAGAATTTTACAGTGGGGGAGGAGTTTCATCTAAATGGCTAGGTAATTTACTACTTTAACAAAACTTGTATTAAGCATATGAACATTACAGTTTTCACGTGTTATTGAGAATCATGATATGTGACTTAATATAAATTTTCTTTTGACAATGTCATGAAATTTTTATTATATGTCATTATTCAGTCTAAGTTAACGAACTGGAAAGTGTTGCGACAATTAGTTTTTACGAGTGTCGAGTGCACGAAATATTCTTGATATTAGCTAAAAAATCAAACTCAGTTATTTACGACATGCATTGCCATAGCATTAAAAGTCATGCATTTATGTTTCATGGAAACATCTTTAGGATGTACTATATCCTACACTACAACTTGGCACAAAGTGCATGTCACTCACGCATCAAAGTAGACTTCAGTTGCTTTTTCTGAATAACATAATTAAACCTGTGCTCATATTATATTTGTTTTAATGAGGAAGCAAAGGTGGAATTTTATTGTGATTATAAAAATAGTGATTTGTACCCATGCTCAGGCTTTGCCTATGTGGAATCCATAGTTTAAATTAAGGATTATTTACTTAAAATAATTTTATAATTTTTGTTTATTAAAGTTTAATTTTGTTTTTGTTGTGTAGCGCTGTAACTACTTTTACTTCATTTTGTTCTTTAATTGATGTATGTTTAAAGTTGAAGAATCAATAAGTACAAATTGAAATACAAAATTTAAGGACAAACAGTTGAATGTCGTATATAGAAAAGTCAACTTTAATCGTTCGTTAAGAATTGAACCACACTACACTGTCTGAGCTGTTCAACTCTCAGTTTAAAAGTTTCAATCCATTCTGGTTTAAGTTTATAATTATTTAATCTCTCTTTTTACTAACATGTATCAGGAAATTTTGTAGTTAAAGGTAAGATATACCATAAACAACGAGGTTGCATTCGAATTCTTGTATATTTAATGTGGATCAAAAGTAACAAAGAATGATACATTTAATTTATTGTGCAGAATAATAGAATATATATATCAATTTTTATTTCAGGTCGATGCTGGTTTAAGATTTGAGAATAGAAAACAGAAATATCAACACATGTTTGATGTGAAGACACCAAAACGTACATATTATCTGGCTGCAGAGAGTGAAGAGGATATGAACAAGTGGGTTGATTGCGTCTGTCATGTTTGTGGACTGAAAGCGTATTCCCAGGATGAGACGTGTAAGTAATGTTTGTATATGGGTGGCGGGGTAGGCTAAAATAAATCTTGCCGTAACTTAATTATAAACTAATATATCTAATCATGTTTTTTGTCATAAATAAATTTTGAGCTTGATAAATATATGTTATAAATCTTGAACACATAATCTCACAACTAATATGTTTATTACTCAAATAAATTTGAACAACAATGTTACCATGTGTATACAATAATCATTCTGTAACTTCGAAGTATAACTGCACTGATTTAAATAAAAACCCCGAACCACAAAACAAGGAACAAAAACAATAACTAAACAACTAAATTGTAAGTTCTGTACGTTACCTTTATGTACATTTCGATGACATGGTCATCATCCTCTGGGGTGAAGTATAACTGTTTTAGTTTGTAGTTATAGAATGATCAATGCAACTGTTAAAGTTTGATTATTGTCGCTCGAGCATCACTGAAGATGGTGACATTGTTGTTGAAACGCGTTTGAGTAAATAAACAGATTAGATGTGAGTTTCTGTGTTTTAGTTTATTCTAGCAACATGCTTTGTCATCTTCTTATCCTAAGGCTAGACTACGTGTACGTGGAAACATAACAATTTTTAAAACAAAACAATTCTGTCTATGCATAAATATCTGTACTAAAATTATAAACATGTAAACTTTGCAAGTTTGTCTCTACGGATGTTTGAACTAATCTCAGAAATTACTGAACCTATTGGGGAAAAAATCTTTCACTAGTAAATAATTTAGAATATCCTGAGTAACAAAATCTCAATAGTTTGTTAGAAAATTTTATTTTATTATATAAACAAACTATGAATAAAATTCTCTGTACGTAAAACGTTATATTTTCTACTCAGCTGACTGGGTCCATCAGTTTAACAAAGTAATAATTTATTTTGATACTTCACAACAAATGTTTACTGTTGTAATCCTAGCTTTCAGTTTAAGCTATTTTCTTAAGTTCCAATTAAATTCAATTTTCTTATTTGAATTAAAAATATTCATAAATAAATGAAATAAATACGTACCGTCTCCAGAGATGACATTAATTTAATTTTCTCCTAACCTAAAACATTAGTTAATTAAATTCAACAAAGAAACCTTAAAAAGTAGACAGATTATACAATGTTAAAAAAGGAATTAGTTTAAGGCTACAATGGTTACCATATCTGTAACTCTCTTAATTTAATGTGGGTGCTCTTACTTTAATTAGTGAGAGGATTTTATTTATATGTGTATACAGACGATAGCTTTAACATGAATCCTTAACAAAATGTTATGAACCTTCATATATATATTCTACTACAATAATAAAGGACCTTATACAACAGAACTATGATCTGATTGTTATGATACTGAGCTTAATTGTTTGTATTTTCCAAAAGACTGATTTAACTCAATATTAAATCACACAAAAACCGTTCTGTTGAAATACATATTTAATATCAAACAATTACACGCTAATATTAACAAATAATGTTCCCTCACCTTATATTCCCACTTAACTCCTTTCCGTCAGTTTTCTCGCCTTGACAAACGGTTTTCTCGGTTGGTCCACTCAAAAAGCCCTTGAACATTTTGCCTGGATTTAAAACTTCTGTTCCCATTCAGTGTTTACCAACACAACCTCGGACATCGGCTTAATATGAACTGCAATGTCGCTAATGTATCATGTATGATTTGTCAAACAAGACGATTGTTAGGTTTTTTTACTTTAATTTAATTTGATACAAAAATTATTCAAATCAGCTTGTAATATGAACTACTGGTATCCAATAATATGCATTGTTCACTACTTTTTTGTGAATGTAATCATGTGCAGGTTTTTATTGTTTGTATAATAGTAAATTATTTTAGTTTGATACTTAAAACATTGGCTATGTGAGCCCTAAAAGACAATTTTTAACAGAACATATTTTTTTAATCACAGCTCAGTACCATTTTGAAAAGTGGTTGAAACCCATGCTTTTAGCTAGATAATAGTAAAAGTTTCATAAAAATAAGATAAGTAGTTTTTTAATTAAATAGTAATAAAAAAACATACATACAAACTTTACCTCTTCCAAATATAATCAGGATAAATAAAACGTTTATACTCTTTGCTTCTGTGCTCAATAATGTGTTACACACTATAATCAAAAACAAATTGCAGATGTGTTATAAAGTAGTTTATTTTATGTGCACAGATTTTGAATACAATGATGAGCCGTCCATAGCTGAGGAATCCAGTCAGAACGCAGAGTCACCACCAGTATCACCCACAAGTACAGCTTCGGGTCCTTACATCCCCATTTCTGAATGTATATCCGGCAAACCACTCAGCAGTGTTGATGGGTTAAACCACTTCCTAGCATTGCAGCAGAAACAGAACAAAGCTACAAATGACGACTTTTATGATGCTCCTAGAAGATTACAACCTCCGGATTTAGATCTCAGAGTGTCAGGATCGGTTACGCCACCATCACAAAGTCCAGCGACGGATGTGGAAAGCGTCTTTACGGACGAAGAATGGACGAATCCGCATCCTCGACCGACAGTTAATTGGGAAACGTTCCCGAGACCATCCGACAGCTCCTTGGAAGGTGACGTACCGAAAAGAAATACTGTCTCTGTTGGCAAAATTTACACAAGAAATTTAGACGATTTAGAATTACCAGTCGCTCCTCCTAGACCGCCTAAACCATCACATTTAGCACCAAGTGATAATTCAAGACACAACTATTTAAATTTAGAAAATATAACAAGCAATGAAACAAACGAGAGTGGTGTAAACGATGAAATGTACGATTTTCCTAGATCGCATCAAATGAACGGTGAGACGGAAGTTACAAGGACTGAAAGCGATGGCGTAGCACCCGTACCACAAGCAAGACATTGCTATTCTAACTCAGCGCCTGGTAAGGTAAACGGAGATGTGTTTAGGTACGATTTCGCTGTTCAATTGTCCGGTCAGGGCGAACCGAACTCTCCTCCTGTTTCCGATTCATCGTCTGCTGTATTATACTCTAATCTACCATCACCTGCGATGTCATTGACCACTCCACCAGCTGGTCATTTACCATCGCCCACCGGGACTATACCATCTCCTGCAGGACCCCCGATAGTCAACAGGGGATTGAAACCTGGTAGAAAGTTATCCGACACTACCACTTCGGCTGAGCCGTCACCAGTATCATTGCCTAATCATCCTCCACCTAGTATTGATAGGAAGTTGAAACCGATTGGCATCGCAGGAAAGCGAACGGACTATAATGATGAAGGTAAATGATCATTCAAATTTAAAAAAATTGCAACGGCACATAAATTATTATGGGTTTATAGGGTTTTTTTTTTTTTGGCAGATAATTACTGGACTTAGGCAGGCTAAGAGATTATCAGATTCTTAAATCAAAGCACAAAACTAACTTAGTAGAAAGTACTAAGATGAACAATAAGCCTTTAGACCAGTAATAATTACAGATACCGACGCGAATGCTGGCACTTGAACAAACCGCTACTAACCTGACTAAAACCATCAGTACCCGGTATATCTCTGTTTAACACGTTCACTGCTAAGGACTCACATGTGAGCTTGACACCGAACACTATGAGAAGCGGCTGACGCGTAGTGCATTGCATGCTTTGCAAGCCAACCCCCGTATTTTGAGTATTTTCAATACACAGAACATTGCGTGCTTCGCACGCCAACCCCCATATTGGAAGTATTTTCAATACACAGTGCATTGCATGCTTCGCACGCCAACCCCCGTATTTTGAGTACTTTCAATACACAGAACATTGCGTGCTTCGCATGCCAACCCCCATATT
>JAGFPH010005898.1:48394-75899 GCA_018207615.1 Philaenus spumarius
CTCTCCCAATAAGAAGTGCTATGTAGTATATTCGCGTTGCGTACATACATATATATATATATATAATACATACTATATCTCGAGTGGTAACGGTCGCGAATTCAATGCTTTTTCCCCAAGCAAAAAGTGACCAACGCCGCTAAAGAAGTTTTCACTTCAAAAAGAGATAACCAAAATGTTGTGAATTACTCCCCCAGTATACACAATATCAAGCACATGTATACATTTTCTAAATATGACCAAAACCTTTTGTCTGAAACTTTTTTGTATAATTGCAACTCTTAGCACAATGGGAAAATTCATATGTTTAATATTTATACCTCATGGGAATAAGTAAGGTGAAATTCAAAATCTGTAGTTATATTTGTATGCTATGAATACATTCATATTCCTAAATAAATAGGTTTGCAATTATGCTTATGCCTGCTAAAACGTATATAGTTTTTGGATATTTGCATTTTGTAGGAAAAACTTTACCAAAGACAGTTTTAGAGCCGAGATTGAGTAAGCTTTAATATAGTATCACTAACAAATTTAAGGGTTACTTAAATCATTAATCTAAAAAATATATTAACCAATTAATTATTTCTTTTTCAGGTATATTACTACGAAAGCCATCGAAATCATTATGGCTCGTTTGGTGGTTCAAGACGTATTGACGAAATACACTATTTGGATTTGGATCATGAGTCGAACGGAGCTAGCGGAGCACATCCATCGACTCCACCAACACCGATGCCCATCACACCAACGCCAACGGTCTACAAAACTGTGGATTTTCTGAAAACAGAAGCATTCAACCGTACACGTCAGCTGGTAGAAGAAGAAAGGAAGCAATGCACGGATGTCATGTGATGATTAAAGAAGGCTTTAGGAAGCCGTAAATATATTAAGTAAAGAAAATAACAGGGTGCCTTGTTGCTATGAACGGTTTTATATTTACATGTTGTGGATATAATATGTACATAGTAAGAATATTATGTACTGTTTTTAAAATAAAGACAAGTTATCGTTAGAATATTATAATTTTGTAACGCGTAAAATGACAGAATGTGTTTTAATTATATATTATGAGATCTAGTCGTGGTAAAAATCTTTATAGATTGGTTGCTTTTGTTGTAGCTTGTCCTTTTTATTTTAAAGAATAAGTTTTATTGCAAACAGATTTGATTACAGATATTAAAGGCAAGGCAACATAAATTTAAAAAAATTATTTTTTTAGGAGAATTTATTAAAACAGATCTTTCACATGGAATGTAATACAATGACACGCTAAAAACACTTGGATGTAATAATACACTTGTCATACCTAGATTTTTTTCTAATTTACTCATCATGAATAGAACAGTTACAAATGTTACAGACAACAACCTTATGCTTTTAACTTCTTTGACCTTTTATTTATTTCTGTTTAGCTGTAATTGCAGGTCCTTGTCTCACAAAGCGACTACTTCCGTTCTATGCTGTAGCCTCGTGTGAGAAGGGCCTATATGAAACTAGAACTTTATTTGATATTTTCAGTGTACGTAATCTTCCATTTTTGTGTTAGCTGACATGTTTGTTTTTTCTGAGCAATAAGTATTGAAAATAAATGTTTGCATGTGTAAGCTATTTAAGCATGATCTAGACTATATAGGAAGATTTTACTGAGTGTACTCAGTCCTGCTGCATGGACCCAAAAACTTTCTTTATTCCTTCGTTCTAATTCCATTGACCAATTTTATAATAGGTTACCAATTATTTTTATTTTGTATACACTTTTTACACAACGAGCATGTTGATTGTTATTTTTCTAACATTTAAAAACATTTTCCCTATAAATAATTAGAACATTTTACTTAAAACTAGTTTTACAATTTGAATACAGTTTTGTAAATGTATACTGTTGTCGTCAACTCCAAATCATTTGCATTGTTAGATTACTAAAGAAATATATTTAAATTTGTAAAAACTTATTTCTGCTAAATTCATAGAGACCCTAACGTAGATGAGGGGTTAGCTTACCTAACTCCAAGTTTAAGTTCTCTGGTTCAAATCCAGTTGAAGACATTGGATGTTTGTGTAGTTAGAAAAAATAGTTTATTTCTGGAAATAATAGCACAATGGCGCATTAAAAAATTATTGTTACAATATTATATTCATTTGATAGATTATTTCCTTATTTTAAATCAAATCAATTCTGCTTGCAAAAAATTTACAATCTTTATTTTGCATTTGATAGAAAAGGAAAAGCTATTCTAAAAACAACCAAATGTTATTTTAATGGAGTTGTAATGTAATAAACTGTATTTTTACAACATTATAACTTAGTATAATTTTATTAAATACTATGTTTAGCACAATTTTAGAAATTTTAACATTTTAATCTATAAGCTATATGTAGTGTAAGTTAATACAAGTCTATTGAACATGTTTATCCTGATTTCATACTATCATATCAAACAAATTAAAAGTTCAAAATGGTTTTTTCCTATTGTGCCAAAATGTTCCAATATGAATACCATTGAACGTTGTATATAAATCATATGCCTTCAGTTGTTGTACCCATTATGTGCAGCATTTCTATACACTATGCTATGAAGTCGTGGGTTCGAATTCGACTATTGACCTTGGCTCTTTCATGAGTTATTCTAGTCCCTCTGCTTTATTTGTTATATGGGCATTGTATACATGTATTCTTCATAAATATAGGCTCGTCACGATGGATCAGTATTTAAAAGAGTTTGTATGTGAAGAAGACATCTAGTAGAAAACAAGACGAAATTGCCACGCATATAATAATAATTCCCACTGCAGAACATCAATTAATTTGCAAAAGTAGTTGCTAATTGGTCCCAAAATTTCAAAAACTGCCACAATTGAGCAAGTATCTTTTAATAGCTCTTCAAGCGTCTTTCTCATAAAAATCTGGGATGTGGAAATCAGTCAGCACAGTAGAACTTTTCTTGTCACTTTGTAGTTCACAAGTTAAAAGCGTTTGTTGAGTCATTTACTGTTAGAACCTTCAAGCAGTTGCTTATGTTCGATCCAAGTTACTGGCGTTCAGTTTACTTGTGACCTCTGGCATATAGGATAAGTGTTCGAAATTGTTATTTTCTAAATTAAATAATACGTGATGTGCATCACATGTGTTAGTACCTGGAATGTTAAAAAAACAAATTAATTTAATTATTAGCTAACTAGAGGGTTCTACCCCTGATCACTCCCCACCTACACTTGCGGGGAAGCATATGCAAATAGATGGTTGTATACTCTGATACTTTAATAGGCACTTAGATCGGGATAGGGTGGTGAGGATAGTGGTGACCTGGATTCTAATGCATTCGCAGTAGAGCCAGATTATTTGAATGACAGAAATTGTTTTATATAATAAATAGAAAACAAGATAATTATTAAAGTTATTGGGAGCAAGAGGAGCTCATTTGGCAAGTCATACGCTACGGTTCGATAGATCAAATCCAGGCATTAGCTATTGTCTTGATTTATTCCACTTCCCGTTTACTTTAATCTAACGCATAACGTATACTAGTTAAGAAAAAAAAAATTGGAAAACGGTTGACCCTAAAGGCCATCCATGTAACTTCCCGCTAAGTTTAATTACAACAAACACTATTTTTGGAAATTTTAAACTGCCATAACTTTTGAATGAATCAACCGATTTTTATGCGATCTGCGGCAATTGATGCAGTTTTTTAAGGCCATTGAAAGAATCAACAACAAAAATTATTCAGATGAAAAGTTTTGGAGAAATTGAGGAAAAACACTTTTTTTGATTTTCTTTCGTTCACGATATCTCGCGAATGAATCAACCGATTTTTATGCGATTTGCGGCAATCGATGCAGTTTTTTGAGTCCATTGAAAGAATCGACAACAAAAATTTTTCTGATGAAAAATTTCGGAGAAATTGAGAAAAAACACTTTTTTTTATTTTCTTTCGTTCACGATACCTCATGAACGAATTAACCGATTTTGACCGGTCTGGTAGTGACCGACGTCGCTTTTCAAGGTTAAAAGCTGATTAGATTTTGGAATTGATCGGTAAAGCCGTTTAAAAGTTATTCCAAAAAAACCTGATTTGAAAATTTTTTATTTCTTAGTTTTTTTGAAATTTCTCAGAACCTACCGGTCCGAATTAGTTGAAATATTTAGGAAATCTAAGTTTGATGGAACTCTTTAGAACGCTGTTTGGTAGGATCCAATCGGTTAAGCCGTTCAAAAGTTATGAGGGTCACATACTTACATACACACACACACACACATACAGACAGGGTGACACCCTCTCGGGAGTGGTCAGGGAAGATTCCTAGGACCTCAAAACGTCGAGATCTGATGAATAATCGATTTTCAAAAAACGTGGTGAAACCAATAACTTCCCGATTTTAGAAAATTTTCAATTTTCTTAGCGGGAAGTTAAAAAGAAATGTACCTACATTCTGTCACCGCACCAGTTTATGTATTCCCTTTAAGTAAAAGAATGCCTTTAGAGTCCAAGATTCTAACTACTGATAAACCTTGAGCCATCTACTGTGATTATGACCACATCTCATCAAACATTTTTGTACGGTAAGGTTTAATTTTATTAGAATGGACGGTATTAAACGTATGAAATCAGGTCGATACAATTCAATGATTTTGTATTTAGTTAGTTGCCTTTCATACTATGCAATACTGTTTAGAGCAATATATTATAGCCAATGCTATTCTTAAGTGCTATCTTCTTTTATACTTGTTAAAACATATCTTAGTAGTTTTGATACTCTTTAGAATCCGTAGAAATAATAAAATATAGCTAGTAAATAATGTGCGAGAGAGGTATTTCAAGCAAACACATTTATAGTGAGACTGAATAGGAGAGTGTAATGTTATGTACTGTTGAGAATTTATTGGTAAGTTTTATTGATATTATATATTGTTAGTAAATATTGAAATTTGTTTAACACATTGAGTGATGGTCTATTTGTTGCTCCACACATGTTTATGGGAATTCCGTTATAGGCCTTGCTTGTAAATATAACAAGAGGAATCTCCGTCAAACCCGTTCATAAATTACACACATATTTGAAACCCTAAAAGCCCAATAAAATAAAATGTGAAATAAACATGTAAAGAATAATCATAATCTTAAACATAAGGTGGGAAATAGTATTAAACAAATGTTTACATCAAAATGTAAAGTTTATGATATAAAAGAAGTTATAATAGCGTTAAAAGAACCAGCATGGAATTGCTGTTTAGAAATAGCCTACATGCCAGTTAGTTTCAGATACACATTGATTATTGCACCAATACTGAAAGTCTTTCATCAGCTAAGCTATCAATTTTTAAAACAAATGGCATTTTAATTATGAAGTAGAGTCCCGCTATTGTGAAAATCCACCTATACCAAACCAGTGTAGGTTTACACTGTCCATTTTTCCCTTCTGTTGCGTTGCGTTTTGGTTAACGGAAATTGACAACACATTTAATTCCAATGGGCCTGTTGGATTGTCCGGTTTTGTTTCCTTCACGTTTTCCATCCGTTTTGCGGAAAGGAAGTTACCGCAACAAGCTTCCGGTGAAAAGGATACCAGGTCCTTCAGAAAGAAGGAAAGATTAGATAAAACAGCTAGGCAGTAGTAGTATTGTTGCCACCTGCCGTTGCGTTCATCCTTTTTTTCCTTCTGTTTTCGTTATCTCGAAGGAATTTTAATTTTTTCTCTATCTATTTTCAAGACGATGCGGTACTAACGGTCAGACTGCGGGATGACAAAACGGACAGTTCGAACAACCTTTCCCTTCTCTTCCGTTTTTAGAAGAAAACGGATGGTGTAAGGCTGGAACCACACTGCGCCAAACAATTTGTTTGAAGCAAACCGAAACAAAATGTTTCAGTTTGACTGAAACATTCCCAATCCACATTGAAACAAACAGTTCACTCAAAGTTACCAGGCATTTGCTTGTAGATACGTCTCTCCCTTTTTTAAAGTGTTAAAAGTATCGTGTTAACCACTGTATATTAGCGTTATGTCCGATGATGGGGAAATAGATGATTACGTCCCAATTTTGTGGCAATGTTTATTGCAAAATTCTAAAATTCCTCAACAGTTTTGGGTGCATCTGTACAACGAAAGAAGAAGTTCTAATGATACAACTAAATCATTGTTATTTGAACCAGTAATTTTTGTTGTAATTTACACCAGTAGGTCTACATATAAATAGATAGTGCATCTAATAGAGTACGTGTTCAAAGTTGAGTAGTTTTTACGTTTTTAATTACCAACATATTTTGTAAATTATTTAAATAAAATCGTAAAAATTTACTATGGCTTTCTAACATTACGGCCTATAAAGTAGTTATTTTAAGTCTAGGCCTAACCTAAAATTATTGTACATATTGTTGCCGTTAAGATAGGTAAAATAAATTAAACATACACACAATAATTTTAGGTTAGGCCTAGACGGATGAATAAAAATTTTATGTTTATTGAATGTATTTACAATGAGAATGGACATTTAACTGTGTTTACCTTATTAGCTTTTATGTTATAATTAATTTTATACCTTTATTAAACGTTAAACATATGGAAACAGTAAAATATATTTGTATTAAAATCAAAATAATAATAAACAGCAATTGAAAGATTAAAATTTAACTTTAAACATTAGTTTCGCCTTGTAAAATTAATATTCAATAATAATAATGATTATCAAATACTGTTAAATACAGGCTAGAATAGAAGAAGAAAGATGTTTACATCCCTTCAATAGTAAAATGTTTGATTCAAACCGGGGTTCTTCAAACAACATCAGGCGTGACTGGTTACGACTGAAGCAAACAAAACGTTTGACTGTGCCAGTGTGATCACGTTTCCTCTACTACCGTGCTAATTCCGTTCCCCTGGTTTGCTTCAAACAGCCTGAGTCAGTTTGAAACTGACTCGGGCTGTTTTGTTCGATGCAGTGTGGTTCCAGCCTAAACCTACACTAAGAAGTAGTCAGTGATTTTTTTCTTAGAAAGAGCGCTGAATCGACTTGAAGATGCAATGTTTTGCCATCGCCGCATGAACATAATATCATTTTTTGGTGTTAATGAAGTGTGTTGTTCGAAGTAGCGTAAGGCGAGGGTCAAGAGTATTAACAAGTCAATATGTTGATATTATTTATGAAATCTGCCTATTCCGATGTTCACGATGTATAACAATGTTCAGTCCTAATTAGTTCGGAATAGTGGAACTCTACTGTAGTCCTAAATCTTGTTTGAAATTATGTTTACCTCAACCTGAGGCTATACCCTATAGATTACGATATACACATATAAGCCAGAATTGCACAAGTAATTTTACTTATCTGTTTCTGTAATGTGCAGAGATAATTCATGAGGTGGTCAAAATAAAGAAAATACTTCCTACAAACTTTGCCCAGAAGGGCTTAGCTGATTGAGATGGAATTTTGCACTTTACTCATCAATGTAAAAGACCTAGTTGAAAAAATTACCTGTTCCTATAATCTTTTTCAAAGTGGCGACCATTTAAACATTTTAAATTTGAAAATAACTCAAAAACAGTATTTTTTTGATAAAAATTGTCAAGAATAAATTTGTGTAGCCCTATAATTTCCCTATCGAATGGTATAACTCAAATGATTGAACAAAGGGGAGCAGTAAAACAGCATCCACTAGTGTACTACATTGCTGAGAACTTTAAGGCTCGGCTCTCTACATTCAAAATGGCGAAGTTGGCTACCAATTTCAATGTTAAATAACCAAAACATACCTTCACTATTAAGCATATTTTTTTGTGTTGTTTTTGTCAAAAAACGAAAGCTGTATTTTTTCCTTAAAGTAAAATAGATTGTGGGTGTTGATTGCTAAGGTTTTTTACAATATCTCTTTTTGCAACTGAGTAAAAAATTAATAAAGTTTTCTATTTTTTTTCTATTTATATCATACGTTTATGAAAACAATAACACGGTTTTTGAAAATGTATTCGGCAATCAACATCCGCATATGACTTATGGGAATCATATTCAATATGGCGGACAGGGTAGCGCCCCCTTAAGCTGTAACATTATTAATTCAAAGACAAAATCACTGCGTGCTCACAAAAAGCCTTTTTCTTTTAATTGCTTTACAGATCCGGTTCTCAATGTGTTAAATTTTATTCCATTATGAAATAAAGTATGTTGATGTCATTTGTTACAAATTCACTGCCTTCACTTTGTATTTTGATTGTTGATATTTTAATTTGATTTTTACTTTCTCTAGTTTATAGTATAGAAAAAATGTAAATTGAAAAGAAGGACAGAGAAAATGTTCTGTTATTTACACCGCATTTTAGTAAGATGTAATTTTTACAATAAGAAAAGTAAATCGGAATATTAAGTTTTTATGCACATATTGCTCAGAAATGCTTCATTTGCACTACTAAAGTAACACGAGTTGCTTAGATAACAGAAAAGACACAAAGACACATTCCTACTACAAATTTTGAGAACTTTTCTCCATTATTTGAAGTCAGAATTTCAAACATTTTATATTTTAAAAATTTGAATACAACTAGCCTGTGTTGCCTTTATTAAACTTCTATGTTTCAGTAGGAATCCGAAGTGCTAACTGAATCCTTATATGAAATGTGATTCAAAAGTAAAAGCTGGTTAGTTATAAAATGAGAACAAATTAAAAACTGCAAATTTTAAAAGACTGTCAAGTCACGGTTTTGAAATGCTAATTTTCTCTAACCTTTGCATCTGTACCATATCAACAATCTGAATACTGGGCCTACTGTCAATCATGAACATTTCAATGGTCTTCCTTAAACACACAACATAGTTGCCTCAATTTTCTATGTTGTATTTTCATATGTTGTACACATTTGACTGTGAATTTCAGCAGCATTATCTTCTCTAACATTCTAACCACTGATTTCACAACTGGTGGGATAGGTTATTATCAGATTCATTATTAAACACTGTTTCACACAAAATAATGTAAACAACAATGATCTGCTGACTATAAAGGTGGATGATGTATGCCCAACAGACCAGTTAAAAATTATGCACATCCACAAACTAATCAGTGTTGCCAATTCCTATTTATAATAATATACTCGTACTTACTTAATTTTACCACATTTTATAAACTGCAGCACAATAGTTTGCCTACAAAGCTAGTCTTTCGAGAATCGGCTGTACTTCTTAGGAATATTATGAGACACGCAATACAATTTCATCTGTTAAATATTTATTGTTACAGAATATTCCCATCCTTCAAGAAAATAATAAAACGGTTTACAGTATGAATATATCGTATTTACCATTGCTGCAACCATGTGTAACAACACTAGTTAAACTCATTAATCTAGAGGTTGATTTGCGTTACTCACTATTTAGCTATCATCAACACTTTTAACCCTAGAACCGGCAATGTTAACGAAAATGGATTTTTTTGCGTTTACAAGCATTTTTTCAAAAATTCGCCAAAAATAGTAAATAAACCCCAATCCAAAAGTGTTCCAGAGATTTTTTGTAGAGAAAGGTTCAAAGAATTTATATATGCTAGTAAAAAATGATAGATGTAAAATTTACAAACTTATTAGGTCAAGAAGCAAAAAATATTTAGTTACGAAAGGTAAAAGTTCAACTTTAGGTCTACATAAAAAATAGTAAACATTTTTTGTAATTTTTTTCATAAATGTAAACAAGTTTCGTAATTTAGTTCTAAATAGAACTGTATAAAAATATTTATCAATTTCAAATTTCTTATTTTGAAAACACCAGTTTTTATGTTCCTACTACAAGACTGCTATAAAACTAAGCCAAGTTTGAAACATAATTTAGGAATATACACTTTGCCCAAAAATGAAATATTATTATAACAAAGTGTAGAGAATAAATCAAAGAATTGAACTGTATACTTGCAAATTACCTTTTCATAAAAGTGTTTGACTTAGAATTACTTGAATAACAAAAGTAAGGAGAAATATAGAAACATCCCACTCATGCTTGGTATACAACGGTCGGATATGAAGGTCAGTGGGGAATAACTGTTATTAATTTGAAATTACAGCCTTGGTTTGAAAACGTCAAAACGCTCCCATTCCCACGCTCATAGACAACAAACTGTTTGAGCAAAACATATTTGGTTCACAGGAAATGTTAGCTTGAAGCATTCTCTACACATACATATCAAAATATGTCTAAAATTAGACTTCTATCACACAGAAATCACGTGTAATTAGTAAGGCTGTTTATTGGTTAGAAAACTGACCAACTGCAAGGGTCTACAAAACGCCCCACAACTTAGAACTATTTGTCCGATTTTTGATTGGATGGCAGTTTTAGATAGAGGAAAGTGTGATGCTTCCATCAGTATATAGATATAACTCAGAAAAAATACTGGGCGGGCTGTATGGAGGGGACATAGAAACTGGAAATTAAAGGTCATTTCGGCATATTTCATTCGCTTGACATTTGCTTTTAGAAAACTAAAACAATGATTACGTATGTAAATATACGTTTTAGAAAGAAATTTTAAATACAAAATTTAAAGTTTGAAACATTACCTTTCCAATGGTGTTTGTTTTTTTTTTTTTTTTTTGAGATTGTAAGATATTTAGTGGGTCAAATATTCGATACAATCACGCGTTACAAATGTGTTGTCGTAGCCGGGAGTGATCGAACGTGCGATCTGCCGGTTCTAGGGTTAAAATAAATCTGAAATTACTACAGAATCATATTTTGTCACCTATCTGACAAAACACTTGACAAACGATAGTTCTTGAAACGAATGGTTTTTATGGAAGTCAGAAATTAGAATATACTTCTATAAAGAAGGATAGAAGGAAAACTGTCCATAAAATGTTTTATCTATTGTATGTTTCCCTCATCACTTTTATACTATTTCACATAAAACACTATGAATATGTGGTTTTATAATTCATTGTACTAAAGAGTACCGTACTTTAGTATTTAAAATTAAAAACAGTTTTGTAAAGAAGCCGTCACATTTATTTTTTTGTGTCTAATTTGAGCAATTCATTTTTATAATATCTAAACAATCAAATTTATTTATTAGAGTAAGTCTCAAATTTGGTTATGTATTAATAAACATGTATCTCAATTAGCTTTATTTTGTCAAAATTTCATCAACTCATCAAGGACTTGAAATATCAGAGTTGATTTTCCATGTAATCAATCTCTGATAGGTGTAAGAAGTTATGAAAAATGTAAGTGGTGTTCTAAACTATAGACACACTACTAAAAATTATTTTGAAAGATAATTTGTTAAATTATTTAAAAAATGTAGTTTCTTAAATATTGTAGGCTCTATATTTACACTTTTCACATTTACCTTCTACAGCCTACAACTGCTCAATCGTTTGTATATATGTATAGTAAAATCATGTGACAGAGCATGTTTAAAAGCATTTACTCTGGCTGTTAAGTTCACGTTGATGTACCTAGTCAGAAATTAGAAGTGCCTAAAATTGTATAACTGAGCATTAATATGATCTCTTCCATATGTGTGTCGTCGTAGCACTTTTATTGTATATATTTCATTTGTTTCTATTTTTAACCAAACTACAAACATTTTCTGTAAATAATTTTAAAACTAATATACTGTAATCAAATGCTTGCTGAAAATGTTATCACAATTTTTATCTTTTTTTATAGAAATTATTTGTCTTTCAATGTATTGCTAATGTATTTTGTAAAACAATTTTATCTAGAGTTGAATTTATTATGTTTGATATTTGCCAAATACCAATTTTATATTAGTTTTTGTCAATAAATTCTATATCGTGCGTTTATAATTGGTTTTTATTTCTTCCTTTATTGAATTCAAGAAGGAGGATTGGATTTGGAAACACAGTGGTTAAAATTGAAGATATGAGCCATACATTTGTTTATTAGAAGATAATTTAACGTTTATAAATACTGCAAAAAAACCTTCATTTCATTTTGAATTTTTCCAAGTTAGGATATTGGGTTGTACAAAATAACAGGCCCGTTTTACAAATCTTTAACTCTGCACCCTGTAAAACTTGTAAAATCAAAGTAGTCCACCAATGATTTTTTACAACTTTACATTTCAATTTAGTATTTTGCAGATACAGTAGAATCCCTCTAATCCATTACCTTTGGGACTGGGGGTATGGTCGGATTATGAGAAAATACAGAAAATTATCCTCTTAATCAAAGAGGACTGCCATGACTGGTTTTCCAACGATCAACGTTTCACTCCTGACATGTTGACAAAACACAGCTGTTAATAATGTAAAACAAATACACTGTAACGAATACATAAGAGCACTCTCGTAAAACCAACGAACAGTAACCACTAAAAACTGCACATTGCAGTACAAAAAACATGCGCAACAACAGAAACAATACGAGAGATGATGGAGCACTAAGTGTAGGTTTATATCATTCGGTTTTTTCCTTCCGTTGCTTAACGATTCCGTTTTCTTCTAAGAAAACGTTCCAACTGTCCAGTTTGTCATCTCGCAGTCTGTCCTTTTGTACCGCATCGTTTTGAAAAAAGATCGAGAAAAAAATAAAATTCCTTCGAGATAACAAAAACGGAGGGGAAAAACAGATGAACGCAACCGGCAGGTGGCAACAACACTACTAGTGCCTAGCTGTTGTATCTAATCCTTCCTTCTTTCTGACGGACCCGGTATCTGTTTCACAGGACGCTTGTTGCGGTAGCTTTCTTCCCACAAAACGGATGGAAAACGTGGAGGAAACAAGACCGGACAACTCCATCAGGCCGAATGGGATTAATGTGTTGTCAATGTCCATTACCCAAGTCGCAACGGAAGAGAAAAACGGATTGTGTAAACCTACACGAAATCAGACAAGTGGTAACAGCAAGTAAACAACAATGGCGCGACGGGATGTAAGTCACCAATTTCGAGCACGGATGGAGTTTTTAGACCAGACGAGAGGGATTCTACTGTAGAAGGATTATAAAGGTTGTGTTTAATCTAGGCTTTGTCAAATAATGTGCCAAAAAAAAAGATGCAACAAGAAGTAAATCATATTGAAATGAATGAAAGAGTATAAAAATATTTTGTTCAGTGAACTTGTACCAATTTTAATAAACTACAGACAAAGAAGATGAGTATACAGAATGCAAATTAAAATCAGCTCATCGGAAGTTAATTTCAAACAGCTGATTAAATTTTTCCCCCTCCAGCTACTATACTATTTTAAGATGTATTTTCTGCCTCATTAATAGGGTAGAAAGAACATCTTATCATCCGGAGGGCAGAAAAGTGCCCTTATAGAAAGCACTGAGTTCACTTTGTCACCTGCCTATAGGCAGGCTGGAAAATGTACTTAATGTTTTTTATATGGACACATTTCTCCTTGCTAAATCATATGAAACAACAATGCTTCAATCAACATAACTGTGTAGCCTTGGCATAACCTCAACTGTTTCTGTAAATATAAATGCCCATGTTTTAATAAAATTTCTTCTATAGTAAAATGCAAATACAGTAGTTTAATAAAACTGTAAACGAAGGAAAAATGTGTGTCTTACGGGAAGAAAGTATCTTAATTTCCCAATAATTTTGGGGTGAAAAAGTGATAATTTCCTCCCATTTCTAAAAAAACTATCTATATTCTAACTGGCTTTGCTCGGAATAAAGTCCGGCTAAAATGAGGCAATATTTAAGAATAAGAGTAGTGCTAAAGTTAAATACATTTATTATTATCAATTTGAATGTTGACATGATTATTCATAACTCATTTTATAGTACATGTGTATATCATGTTTTATACTTTGGAAAATTAAAATGTCCTAGTTTTTTTTACCAACCAAGTTAGTTAAGGTATGTAAGTCCAAAGTTGGTTGATTAGTTTTCCACAAGTTGAGTCAATGAGGTTGATGTGTTCATTTATGCTTAACGCCTACAACCCTTAATGTCTGTTGTTTAATCAACAGTGTTACCAACCCTTGAAACCAATTTTAGTATATAATTAAGCAAATACTGTCACATTATCAAGTGGGTTTCTCAACAGGTTAAATTTCAACATCAGTTAGAAAAATGTTTATTACTTTAAAGAAAAACAACCCCCGATCTTGATAAGGTTTATTAAACTGCACAAAGCTGATTAGCAGAACAAAAATTAACTTCCAAATCTATTAAAAAATATTACTACACTTTAAATTGCCAATGAATCCACTTTTTATATCCAAATAATAAATATTTTTTTTTTTCATTTAATTATTTTTTAATATTAGTTTGCAAGAACAGTATCTCAAAAAGCAGACAGACAATGCGTAATTAATCTTAAATATTGCACTGTTAGGAGGGTTCAGAATAGTTAATTACGACTATATGTTATTGTTCAAAACATTAATTGTACTACTATATGCATCTATACTTCAATGGCGCAGAATAATAATCTTTATTCATTTATATTTACAATCAGACAAACCTATTTCTACAAACACACTTGACTAAGAATCTAAATATTATTATTATTATTAGGTGCTAAGCCCACTAGAAAGACCGGATCAAAATATCAACGTGCAAGGCTACTTTATTCAACTTATCAACCCTGACTCTTATCCCCAGTGTTACTTTACTGAAAACCTTAAATGCTCTTTTTGCTCACTTTGTATGTCGGCTTCTGCGAAGTTGTCCCTGATCGTTCGTCGTCCCTGTGTCTCACGGCAGTCTCTCAGGTATCTTAGTGGCCTATCTCCATGGTTCACGTATAGATTCCCATGATACTGATCCTTCCTCGCTGTCCCGGCCGTGACCACACATTGGCCCTGTCGACCAACACCCAGTGTCGTCTCCGTCTGTCTCCCAACTCACTGTCCACCCATGGCAGTCTCTCAACTCACTGGCCTTGATTCTAGGTCGGGATTAAGTTTATCTAACCCATCTAGCTTCCGTGTTGTTTCACAAAACAACACGATGTCAGCGAGTTCAGCGTTACTTAACACATTGCACAATTCTGTGTATACTTCCGGATCTGCCTTTTTAGAACCTAACACCTTTACAAGAAATTACTTACGTCTATATAACTAACCTATCAAAAACCTTTGATTATTCCTAAGGTATTATCAACTTTTTTTGTTAATAAAATGGTTTGTATGAAATATTACAAAATTATATCTGCCATACTCAAATGTTCAACAAGAAATTTGTGACAACTCAAATGTTCAATAAGAAATGTAACCAAATAAGAAATACCAAATACCAAATACATAATTATTAAACAAACCTTTTTATTGAAAAAAGGTTGACTAAATAATTTTAATTTTAGATTTTACTTACTTGGTGGATAAATCCATTATTTTGTAATTATTTATAATATACTTCAAGACTAATAACTATATGTTTAAAAATTATAATAATGTGCTGACCTAATTGAAGATGACATTCATCAAATTGTACATATAATCAATTAATTATTATAGGCACGATTACTACTAATTGTATTTACTTAACAATTATTACAATAACAAACAAAACTAATTGAACTTTAAACATGTCTTCAAATAAATTTATTGTTAGTGTAAACAATTTTAAAATTATTAAATTTTTTTTTACAAAAATTTATTTTATTTTTCTAGGAAAATGTACTGGTCTAAGATTGCCTGAAAATAAACTTTTAAATAATTGGAACTTTACAAGAGTCCATGGTCTTTTCTGATTAGAACCCCTCAGCAACAAGGCTGCCTTAAATGTATTCCAATCTACTCTATACAAAAAATTGTGTTTCTCTATTTAAAAAAACTAAACAGGAGCATCAAATAGGTGTAAAACTTTAGCACATAAAAGCTTGTTAGTCAAAAAATGCAACAGAACTAAAGTTAGTTTTCTATATTCTTATAAGTAAAAATTTGATGTCCATTTATGTTATGTTTTTAATCTATACATTATCGAGCTAGCATGATTATCACACAATGTCTATTTTAGCAAACAAACTAAAAAATTTAACTGATGAAAATATGTCTTTTAAAACAAGTACCGGTAGGCTATTAGGTACTTGAATAATATATATTTTTTTCTTACAGCTGCGTTTTGTAGAGTAAATTACCAAACAAAAAATGAGGGATGAAATCCTACTATAAACTGTAAAAAAATAATCTAAAGTTTTGGAATAAATAAGACTTTGGTACTTTCTTTAAACATAATGAGGAAATAAGCATAGTGATAGTTTACCTAGTTATTTGAGAATTATTTGTGTACAAAAATCTACACTTTAATTATTATTAACAGATTAATTAATCATAACTAGACTATTTTCTTACGATTTATTCTTAAGAAGATATTGTTATTTTTATTGATAACTATTTCTTTTCCGGTAGGATATCAAGACGTAATCAAATTGTTTCATTTATTTGTAAACTATGCGACTGCGCCCGCTCCGGTGCTCTGGTGTATTATTGGCGGAGATTTGCTACGACTATCCAATCAGAATAATCTTTCAACATGCACTAGAAAACAGCAGACTTCAGTTTTCAATATGGTGGATCAGCTGGAAGAAATTATTGAACTATATGTTAATTAATTTGAAAAATAGCCATGACTAGAAGAAAATGGGTTCTATTGCTTCAGTATTACAGTGGCACTGTGAGAAGTGCACATTAATTAATCCAACTGAACGTACAAAGTGTATAAGATGTGGTTCAGTGCGAGCATTTAAACCCCCTAGGAAATCGGGATTTAGGGGGAGAAGTGCAAGTTTAAGTTTCAATGGACCATCCCTAAGGTATTCAACAGTATCCGTTTTATCGAAAAAGGATTGTTCTAGTAACGATTTAATCACTTCGTATACTGCACCAGAACCTGGCGAAGAGTCAACAAGCGTCTGCACAAAATCAGGGTATGTTTTACCATTTTTTGTTAACCTCTACTTTTTACGAGTAATAATGGGGTTGTTTTCCTAAAAATTTAAAAAATTCTGATAGGTGTTTAGAAATTAATTCCAGAAAGTAAAGTAGGCTATTATTCTTATGTAGAAATTATGTTGTTTTAGTGAAAATGTTTACATTTTATTTAAAGTTGCAAAACTGTTTTGTGCTTATCTTATTTACTATAGATTATAGGTTAGATCCTTTGTGTTTTTTCTAGGTCAAGATAATATTGACAAACAAGGAGCAAATAATAATAGGCAGTACAGACAAGGTTGCATGCACTTTTAATCATTATTGATTTATATTAAAATTTTGAGGTAGAATTTAAGAGTTGTTTTAATTAACTGTAATATTCTATATATAGAACACAATAATGTCAATAATTTGTTTACATTATTAGGGTAGGCAATAAGTGACTTATTTGATCATATTTTCATAAATTAAAAAATTTCAAGTTTATTCAGAAAGTTATAAAATTGTACAAATAAAGCAAAATAAGGCTAAGACCCTCAGATAGATATTTCAGATATTTAAAACTCTAATAATGGATTCAAGCTAACATACTGCATTTTTAACTTTTACTGTCAATATTTTTGTAGATTTGCGGAGATAGGTTAGGTTTAGTAGGTAGATAAAGTTACAGTGTAAACACCACCCTACCATATTGTAGCAGGGGTGCCAAACTTATATATAAAATATGCTCTAGAAAGCAATAGTAATGTTTGATTATATTATTACCCATGTAAAGCTTATGTAAGCTTATATTACGTAGCCAAATTGTTTAAATTTTGAATAGAGAGCAGATTTAAAAAAAATAACAAAACTTTGAACTTAAAGTTATTCCGATTTTGGTTATAATATTATGTTTTCATTTTGTAAATTTCTATATAATTATTATGCTATTCAGAGGATATTAAAAAAAGGATAATAAATATAAATTGGCTACTCTACTCCAGCGATGTAAACAATTCCCATTAATTATCTTGCCCTATTTGCCAAAAGTGTCATACCTTATTGTCTAAACAAATTGTCTATCTATAGAAAAAAACATGTAGCCTATTACTAAATAAAATATAATATATTTTACAAATAGTAAAAAAGTAAGAAAACCCCAATTATAAAAATTACTTACATGGTTATCTGGATACAGGTAGTTAGTGGTCACAGTATGTTTCCAGTTTGTAAATATAGAGGAGCATATTATACTAATGATTAAATAAATAACATACGTCTGAACATACACCAGTAACAAAGCAATTTGCTCCTCCTTGCAAATATCGAAGCTGGCATACCTTAATGTCTATGGGTATCTTGACTATGAGCACAAAAAACACGTATTATTATGCAACTGCATTCTTACATTTGTAAAGCTATTTATAACATATGTTTCCCTCTATCTGCTTCCTACTATGACAATGTGCTTAGGTTGGTACTACCTACTAAAAAAAGTCATCTCGATATAGTTTCATATAGCCTAATGTCATTTTGTCAGTATGCATATCATTTAAAAACAAATGAACAGGTTTTTGATTTGGGCTGGGAAGCAAGAAATGTCAACTTAGCATACTAACTTAAATTATTTTAGATAAAATAGTCTACAAAAATTAAAAACTATACCCAGTGATAATCTTCTATAGGCTTCCAGTAAAAAACATTTTCCTACAATTTAAATCATCAACTAGGTAGGCCTAGTTATTGTTAAATTTATATAGGCTAGTATCTTTAAAAATAATAGCAATACCCTACACTAATTAGTCTCATACACTTACGCAGGGCCGTCAATAATTTAATAATGGAGGGCCCAACATATTTTTTGGAGGGAAACATACTATACATTTTGTTAACTCATTATTAAAATTAATTGTCCAACCCACAAAATCTGCTGAAGAAAGCATATACAATAATGTATTCAAGAAAAAGAGTAATTTTTCATCAACATCAAACAAATAGTTTGGGAATAATTGATAAAAATTTTAATGGTTTGCAATGGTTTTATTTTTACTATACAAACTCACCCTCCAAAAGTCATGTAAGTTATTACTTGCAGCCTAATATCACAAAAGGTAAACATTAATTTTTTGTGTTTAAAGAGCATAATAATGAGCACAATTAAAGAGCATTGTGTCTTGTGCAAAACAATTTTAAATATAAAATGTATCCTCTGTAGCTTTCCTGGATTAAAAAAAACCCTGAAATTAGACCTATAAGTATCTTAGCTATGATAAAGATAAATATAGTAGGCTACTGTAGGCACTTTGAAATAATAAATTTTGGAATTACAGTAGAGCATCAGTTATTCGAATATCGGCCATCCGGATGATCGGTTATACGGACAGTTATCAAATTTACTTTTTGTGTGTACTGTACGTATTTTGAGTTTTTTTAGTGTTTACGTATCCTTCAAATTTTTAGTGTTGTATCAGTGTTGTGTTTTATTGATATGTGACCACCGAAAACTCACAGGAATGTACTACAAGGTATGTTATGTACAACTGTATTTCAGTACTAGCCTATAATACTTTTTCTCATATTTTATATAAAAATCAATTATCCGGATTATCGATTTTACGGACAAGGTGATTCCCAATTAATCAGGATAATCGATGCTCTACTGTAGGTCAAGCCAGAAACATTGTTTACAGGCTAATGTTATCACCTATTTTGTTTTCAACTTGAAAATCTTGTATAATTCTTTCTTAACATAACGTAATCTATTATTTTATGAGAACAGGTCTGTTTTTAGAGATTTATTTAAACAAATTTTTTTAAATGTAAGAGTAAGCAAAACTGTATACAATGTATTTGAATTTTTATTATGAGTTCAACATAGCTAGTTATACACATTCATGGTTCTATGATCATGATGTCATTCCCAGTGAGGTAGCATTTTTACTTTCTCCACCCTATACGTAGTATATATATGGAGAAAGTATTGTTTTCGTAAAAATGTTCGAATTTGAATTTTCAGTTGAATTATCTGTTTTGGTGCTCCCAGAACCCCAAAAAATGGTTTAGTGCAATTATCTGTGTTGGTGCTCCCTGAACCCAAAAATATTTTTCGTGGAATTTTTTGTTTTGGTGCTCCCTGAACCCAAAAAAGTGTTTTTAGAGTGGTGTCTGTCTGTCAGTATGTATACACGATCAGAGAGGACACTAATATTGGTCCGATTTTCATGAAATTTGGTATGTAGGTACTACACCCTAATATCTCCAGGCGTTTTTTTCATTTTTTGGAATTTTTAATTTTTAAGGGTAATTTACCAATAAAAACCCATAAAAAACGACAAAAATGCAAATTTCTCAAAAACGGCTCTAACGATTTTGATCAAATTTTCAGTATTTATAGTGCTTAAGATGCCAAACAAAATGACACCACCCGCTTTTATCAAAACTTCGGCGTTTTATAATTATGGGGAAATGTTTAAAAATAAACAAGCTTATGTTGTCAATCTAGCATCGCGGCGGCGGCCGCACGGGGTAGCACCACGGTAGCGATCACGGCCAGTAATTCAAAGGTCGCGCGATCGAATCCCGCCTGGGACAATAATTTTTTTATACGATTGACGTAGGTAGAATATTATTTTTTTGTTTTGTTCTAAAAAGTAATAAATAAAATGATTGAAAACAATATTATTTTGACTACAGTAAGTTGGGAGAAAGTTTGTGTCAGTTAACTGATACCGTTTATTTATTTAGTGTCTGAAGTTAAATTAAGTGTATATTTTATTACCAAGTGGAATTTTGATGGATATAGTTGTCTTGTGTATTGCTGACATCAGTCGTATTCTTTAAGAAAGGAAGCAATTTAATTTCAATTTAAAAAAGTTTAATCCCAAGGAAGAAACGGGCCGCATGATATGAATCGGTGCCCAGCCATATAAGGCTAAAGAGAGAGAGAGAGAGAGAGAAAAACATTAAATAGCTATTGCTCATCATTGAATGATTGAAGTCTTGGACAGCTACTTTATGTAGACTAATGTTACTTCATTGCAGGTTCACCATGCTCTTAGCTTTTAATTTTCTAACATATGAGATTAATTAAACTACAGTAGCCTAGTTTAAGTTATGATTTTATAAATTAGGCTCTAGTAACAATGGTGCCAAAAAAATAAATCCTTATTTATATGATTTTTCAAGTCCGAAGAAAGAAAATAACAGCGACTGTGTTAAAGTTTATTATCACTCTTGGGGAATAGATCCAATATGACGGAGGTAGAGCAGAGTAGGCTATTAAGGCATAATGGATGTTATGTGGTTAGTTGATTCTTTACTTTTGTGGTTATAGCCTATAATTTACCACATAATTGTTGTCACTTATTCAGATGAGGAATACTTTTGAGTTTTTAATTTCCATGTACATATTTAGAATTGAAATCAGGGAGCATAAAGACTTCAGCGGAAAGTAAGCTGTTTTCCCTGAATATCTTAAATTTCCGCGGTTAATGTTGGTGCAGTCAAGTTCTTTTGAAATCTAAATATCTCTGTTAGTCTAATTAACTTCAAAGTTAATAATTATTGTGTTTAAAAATGGGTGAATTACAGCCTACATTTTTTTACAAGAGGAAGTTGAGATAGCCTATATCTTATAATAAACAAATTAAATTTCATCAAACAACTCATTACACATTTTTTAATTTCAACACCTCAGCCATAAGATCTGAGTTTCCAAAGCAGCTTGCAATATGTTTTCCCCTCCCCCTATAAGTTTCTAATTGATCATTAAAAGTTCCTGAAATTTGCACTTGTTACTTGATGAATAAAAAGCAGTTTAAAAGATTTCCTTCACAGAAATTGTAAAACGGCACCTTCTTAAATTTATGCAGGATGCTGAATGCACACCTCCTGTACTCTAATTGTATGTTACAATATGAGGAGGAACATATTTAGGACAGTATACTAGGGGAGGTACATGCCAACCTTTTCTTCCTCCCCACATTAATTTTACTTTATAACTTCTTTTCATTAAATTTGTAAGATTAATCATTCCCTCAAAACCAATATGGCAAATTCTAAATCAAATCATTAAATTTACGACATACCTTAACAGAAGTTATAATAAAGGTTAACAAGTATTTAGCATCATACCTTGGCTGATTACAAAAACCTAATCAAAAAACTAGAGATATACGTTATTTCAAAGTATGAAATCTGTTGATAATTGAAGGGCCATTGAGAAATTTATAGGTAAAAGGAGGGTATTGATCAAAGATCTATTATAAAAGTTCATTGGCAAAAATATTGTAAATGGACAGTGTAAATGGCACATATTTTATAAAATATAAGAGGTTAGCGTTACAGTACATTTTTGTGAGAAAGATCTAAGATCGTGCAGAGGGTGCCTTAGAGTAAATAATTGTTTACTGTGCAATACTGAAAGTGCCCGTCAACTGAGCTATACATTTTAAATGGACAAACAGTATTTTTTAACTATGTATAGGTCATTACTTTTTTAAATCATTTAAATTTCGGTATAACTCCCTCAAACTCTATCACAGGCTCTTTGTCTTGAAATAAGAGAGTGTACAGTTTTTTTTTTAATTTTACTTACCAATTAGAGTTAGTTGATCGGCCTATGTGGTTTTGAAAATTTTGAATGTGATGTTGGAGGACATCTATCATATTTGTCTATTGCCGATCTACATGCGACAGATTTTCCCATGCCTGTGATAAAGCTATGGTTCTCTGGTTTTTACTATGGTACATTTTTATCCTTGACTGCTGTTTTTTTACGTAGGTGGCGTACTTTGATTACATTTTTGAAGTTATATACTTCTTTGCGCCCGTTGTAATCGGGATGGGGTGTCGGTCGAGAAACCGCGTCACGCGTTAGGAGTAAAATCCGGAAAGTGCCTTTTTATGCCTTTTCTCTACAAGAGATACCTCAAGAGACTCGGTGGGTGAGTGGTTAACGCACTCGACTTCCACGCTAGAATCCCTGGTTCGATCCCCGGCTGGGAAATTTTTTTTCAAAAATTATAGGAAAATATACGAATGGCCAAAGAAATATAACTTCCACTGTCTGGTCCGACGCAGACCTTTTTTTAAAGCCCAAGGTGTAACAGTTAAGCCTAAATCCTTAAAATTCTTTACAACCTTTTGGTGTACCTCATAACTGTACAAATATATGATTTTTTAAGTAAAATAATAATTAAAAATTGTTATCGTATAAGAATTTTTTGAAGTAATGAAATGTAGTGAATAACGTCTGAGATCAGTGCCAAGGAAAGTTTTGGCAGTCTGACAAGTTTGGGTAGCCTATACATCATAGAGTTCTAGAATTTGATTTATACCCAATGTGGGTGGTCAGTGAGATAGCACTTCTTTTAAGCAAGGATCAACAATAATGCAGTTTTTATTGTTGGTAGCTCTTACCAGTATTTGTAGATAAATGGACTGAGAGACCATTGCAGTGAAGCAAAATTTATGAATCACCTTTGAGAATAATGCTTAAGAGTAAAAGGTTGTGTGTGTCTTTTTTATTATGATTTTTTAACTTTAAAATACTAACCAGATTTTGTTGAAACTGTTACTGTGTTGTGAAGGTCCAAACTATTACCGTGCTTTTTCAAAATGGGGCTGAAAACTAATTGCGGAAGTGAAAAGTTTTGTTTAAAATTAGCCTACTGTTTATGTCATGCAGTTGCTAAACTGTTCAAAGATAAATCTAAACAGCTAAGTGGAAGAAATGTTGGAAATTAAAATATATAAAATTGTCAATGACAGCGTATGTCTAGATACAGAAGAACGCCGGTAAGCCGGCCTTCTTTAACCCGGATCTCCGAATAACCTGGACCGATTTAGGAAAAAAGTTAAAAAGCTATGCTGTTTATGAAAATGCAAAATATGATATGCATTATGTTTGTAATCATCAGGAGAATGCATATGAAGATGTGATCACCAGCTTCGCTTCAGTCACAGACAACACTATTGCACTTGTCCCTCACACATCGTCTGCTTTGTTATCACCGTGCGAGTTGTGTACTGTGCGCAATGTTGTTGTGACAATGGAAAGGAAAATAAGAAGATTGCTGATGAGTTCGGAGTAGAAACTAAATCCGTCCCTGATTGCAAGAAATATAAGAGAGAACTTTTGTTTAAAAATGATTTTAGAAGGTTTAGATAATCGGTGTAAATCCAAAACTGCTTAATTAGAAACACTAGACGAGGCATTATTTGTTTAGTCATGTATTCATGACTTATGTCATGTAGTTATGTTTCTTTCATTCTGGGCTTAACTCAGATTTTAGTTAACCCAGATTGGTTCTGGTCCTAGCTAATCTGGCTTGAACAAGGTTCTACTGTTTACTATGGTTTAACATCAGTTTTAATCTTTCCATTATTTTTAAAGTAACTAGAGGTTTCTACCTAAATACTACAAGATTAATTCCCCAATCCCTGATATGGAGGAACTATGTCTTTAATCAAGATATTTTTTTGTGAAAGTAAACAGGTTTTAAATTTTTTTGGAGGGAAACTCTACAAAAGGTTGTGTTGGTGCCATGATTGTGGCAGGTATCATGAACAGATTTAAGGGATGAGTAGCCAGATTATAAATGGTCGAAAAAGCTCTATGATGTCTTTGAGTTATGAGAGATTTTTGTTGATGAAAATAAACTGCTTATTTTGTATAACATAAGGTAGTAGTATTTTGTATATATAACTGTAGTTTCATAAAGTAAATATACAATTTTTAATTTTGTTAACTGATTGAATCCTATTTTGATGAATGTCTGATATGCGTTTAACGATTTTGTTTCTCCCAGTAATAATAATATAATAAAGTTATGTTTTTATAATTTCATAAGTTGAGGTTATTTTTGTTTGAAGTAGATCCAATATAAAGGAAGGTGGAAACTTTTTTGGACTACTAGAAACCCATATTATTTACTCAATCAATGCATACAGAAATTTACTCAGTATTACAGAAATTTAATGTTTTGTTTTCTTCTTCATTCACTGACACAAAATTTTGGTGTACAATGTTGCATACTTGTTTCAGTCAATTTTTCAAAACTACAGACATTTCAACTCAGAATTCATTTGACTCATTTTTCAGAAATACGCTTTTATAGCTCTTCGCAGCTGTGATTTATCATTCAACCTTATAACTAATCTGAAATGTATGGCTTGTTTAGAAACAGAGCTAAGCTGTCCCAAGCTCATTATGTATTCAGTGGATCCGTGCTCATATGTCGAGAGTTAGCTATTAATGAGTTCTATCATACTTAAGCATGGAAACTGAGAAAGTGTTGCCATTAAGGAGGCCTATATTTCAATTTAATATAAAAACATACTAAGTCAAGAATAATAAAAATATAGAGTTAAATGATTTTTGTTAGAACAGAATTGAATCCTATTATTATTGAACCAACAAAAATTTGTACACATCGTAGGTATACTTGTAAAACACACTAAGTCATAAGTACCTGTTTTTTGGAGAAGCATTTGTTGGATAATACATGAGTGCCAGAATCATAGCTCAGCAGTTATGTACCACAGTATGAGCCCAGATACCTTAAACAATGAATAAAAATGTTTCTCATTATACAATATCTTTTACTATTATCAGTTAAATTTCCTAATGCATTTAGCAGAAAAAAATCAGATCACCATTTTTAAAATTGACATTATTTCTCATTATTTAACTTGCCAATCTATTTTTCATTAAAACAAAAACAAAACATGGGTATTGACAAGAATTTAAAATTATTTGCACAGTAAACATGTTCAGACAGCAATACAAATTATTTTATAAAAGATTGATTGAAACTTATTTTGCTATCAAATTACAGTTGTAAGGGACATTAAAATCGTATTTGAGAAAAACTAGAATAATTTACAGTGTATTTTACAAGTATCAACGATATGTAATCATGTTCTCAAAAACGGTTGTAAGGATTTTGACGTAACTTAAAATCAGTTTTGTTCTTAATATTATGAAATATAAGATCATTAGTTGCAATATTTAGGCCTAAAGGTTTATTAAAGTTTGTGTAAAGTAGGCCTAAATGACAGATTTAGGGTTGGTTTTAACTAAAATTGATCTGCACAAAATTATGAGCTATGTATGTAGTTTCTTAAAATTTATCGCAGATACAATTAATTGTGGGTTAAACGTTTATTTTAGAAAAGTTTTATATTTGAACCATACTTAAATTAACCTAATATAACGTTTGGGGAATGCTCGTAACTTTGTCCTGGACGATTGATTAATTTAAATATGTTTTGAATATAAATCGTTGTAAACAATATTTGTTTACATGATTAAATGCAGAATAAATTAAGTAATCAATGTAGCCTAGTTATTTTTTTAAACATTTTACTATGTATTCCACATCGATGGAAACGAGTCTATTATTTAAATAAATTCCTGTCATTCGCGTAAAAACTCTGGCCCTACAGGAACAAGGTTACCGCTACCCCGACCACCCTACCTCAATTCAAGAGTCTCTGTCCTAATAAATTTGAAAATATCACAGTATTCAATAATCTGCTTGCATTTGCTTCGCGGTGTGTTTGGTGAGCGAAGTGCTCAGGAGCTGATTGTATATTTGGCGAATGACTAAGCTCTAGACTAAATCATACAGTAAAAGGATACACAGATTAGTGATGTTGAATTAGGTCAGTTTTAATCCAATGTTGAGATAATAATATTGTCTGATATGATAAACATCCAGGAAGTGAGGTTAGGTATTGAGACTTTGTAGTTTACAGATTAGTAACGCCAGTCATCACACAGTACAATAGCAACATTGTGATTCAATTCCTATACAGGAAAAATGTGTAGACCAATTGTCCTGATTTTATCCTTTTTTTATTTATTCATTGCTACTAGTAGTTCTGTGAACAGTAGACCTCGCTCGTTGAAATAACAAATGTGGTTTTGAGCTTAGGTTAAAAATAGTGTGCCAGTAAGGAAGTAAGCACAAGGTTTAGCCAGTGAAACATTATTTACAAATTCCCGCGATTCCGGGATTTCTAATTCTCGTTTTTATTTCTTTTCTTGAGCTTTAACTGCTAAAGACTTTCTTTTAGAGGCATTGTGTTTTATTTAGGTTAATAATGCGTAAGATAGCTAAAAATATCGCGTTATAGAGGGACAACATACAATTAAATATTTACATACTTAAATAACTAAAACTTAACAATGTATTTACAGTTCCATATCATATTCCAATATTAGAAATAATGAAAACAAACGATGTTAAAGCGTCGTGATAGTGATCTCAATCCATGTACCAACACTTCCCACGGTGTCTAACGGTCATTTTTTGTATGTCCTTTATCGCCGCGAGGTTTCATTTGTTTCATCTCATTTTGTAATTCAAGTAAAGCTAAGCCAATACTTTTATGAAATTTACAATGATAATTTACAGGTATACAGTTCAATTCTTTGATTTATCCTCTACACTTTCTTATAATAATATGTCATTTTTGGGCAAATGATATATTCCTAAATTACTATTCAAAACAGGCCTAGTTTTGTTAGCAGTCTTGTAGTAGGAACATAAAAACTGGTGTTTTCAAAATAGGAAATTTGAAATCGATAAATATTTTTATACAATTCTATTTAGAACTAAATTACGAAACTTTTTTACATTTATGAAAAAAATTACAATAATTTTTACTACTTTTTATGT
>JAGFPH010005899.1:10313-22942 GCA_018207615.1 Philaenus spumarius
TGTGACTCAGTGGGCACGGGTTTATGCGGGCTTTTGTGACTCAGTGGACAAGGGTTTTTGCGAGCTTTTGTGATTCAGTGGGGACGGGTTTATGTCAGCTTTTGCGACTCAGTAAGCTCGGGTTTATGCGAGCTTTTGTAACTCAGTGGACACGGGTTTATGCCGGCTTTTGTGACTCAGTGGGCTCGGGTTTATGCGGGCTTTTGTAACTCAGTGGACACGGGTTTATGCGGGCTTTTGTGACTCAGTGGGCTCGGGTTTATGCGGGCTTTTGTAACTCAGTGGACACGGGTTTATGCGGGCTTTTGTAACTCAGTGGACACGGGTTTATGCGGGCTTTTGTGACTCAGTGGACACGGGTTTATGCGGGCTTTTGTGACTCAGTGGGCACGGGTTTATGCGGGCTTTTGTGACTCAGTGGTCACGGATGATTCATAATTACATAACAGTACCGGTAAAATATAATTTCATTTTAATTTATACACCCAGGTGATAGTTTTGCCCACAGGTTCTTTTTATTATAAACTTTGTAGAAAAGTATACAAATTTCCCCCCTCCGGAAGGGGTTTTTGGGGAGGAGGTCGAAAGGGTACACAAAACGGGTTTAGAGGGAAACAGTGGACTTTTTTTAACAAATTTATATAGGAAAGAATATGTAGCTTAAGGTTGGTTGTCTAAATAGTTCAAGTATGTTGTTTTTAATAAGCATTTTGTTAAATGAAGTTTTCTAGTGTATTTCTAATTAATCTACCCGTGGTTTTTCACCAGACTTACTGGTAGTAAAATATCAATACAAAACCTAGTTTAATGCGCTTCCACCACCCACTTTCCCGTTTTATTCCACCATTTTATCAAACAAATTTCCATTCATTCCTTCAATTGGTCACACAACTTGACCCAGTTCACTCTGTTTTGGTCCATTATCATATCTTCGCTCGGACGTTTTGTTTATACAAACAATACAAAAGTGAGGTTAGGTTTGCAATCGGCTGATCGTTTAGGTTCAACGTCTTGCGGCCAGTGTTTGTTGCACAGCTGGTGGCCTGACCGCGTCAAATCTCGGAAGAATATAATCGTGTAGTCTGGATAACGAGTCGGTGGTATTAAGAAGGTTATGGTCGGTTATGGTGTTGACCTGTCCGCTTTGACCTGTAAAGTACAGGCTGTTGGTAGATCCCTGCGTACGTCGCACGCCGACTATTGTCAGCGAAAAAATGTAGCCTATTTGTTATTACAAATTGTTGTACATTTAACTAGCAGGGTACCCATGGCTTTGATCGCAGATACGAATAATTCGACCACGCAGCTGGACCGCTGACATGAGTTTAGCAAATTTCCAAAATTAAATTTATAGGCCTGTGTTTTAGGGCTTCAACAAACAATTTGAGAAATAAGTCTACTCACGACGGTGCTGAATAGCTGCAAAATGCTTCGCACGCCAATCCGCATATTGGGAGTGTCTTCAATATTCAAAGCATTGCGTGCTTCGCACGCCATTCCGAAAATTGGGAGTTTCTTTAACACAGAAAGCATTGCGTGCTTCGCACGCCAACCCCAGTATTGGGGGTATCTTCAATACACAATGCATTGCGTGCTTCGCACGCCAACCCCACGGTAAAATCCACCATATGGCTTTGAACCGGGTACTTTTATGGTATTTTACGTTTTGATCGATTTTGGGGGAACCAAGCGAGCTATAAGGTCGCGTAAAAAAATAAAATGTGCAGAATTACATCCTACATTTATATTTTTAGAAAACACTCTAACAAATTTTCATTCTCGTAGTAAAAATGTCAAGAATCAGTTACTTTCGGTCAAAAAACGTACTTCCGGTTGTTGGATTTTTTTGGGTAGCGAACTCGTCCAAGCGACGTAGACAACCAACATGTGTACCAAATTTGAACCAAATCGGACTTAAAATGCGGCCTCTAGAGTGCGAACACATATATATATATATATATGAATTTTAATGACACCCAAAAACGTGTTCTAGGGACCATGATCGGTGCTCATTTGCTACTCCCGACCTTGGGTCTTACCATAAGGGCCACTGCAATAGCTCATTTTTCCTATGGAAATTCGCTAATAAAAGAAGTATTCGGTAAATATTGTGAGTTCACTGGCCCTAAAACGTATAGTGAGTTTCGTCCAAATCAATCTATGTTTCCCATTTAGGCTTACATACATGATCAGCTGTGCGCCAGTAAACGCAAGGTGCATTTTACGTGTATGAGTACATTTTAACTAAAATATTTTCTACTGACAATATTTAACACCTTACACTCAATAATTAAAACGCATATGTTTATTTTCCTATATGTTGAGCGTAATAAATTCCATGTTTTAGGTTTCTTGCTTCACTGGCCGTTTCCGATCTCGGGCGCAGGAAGTCCCCTCGATGGTCCAGAACCGACTGCAACATTCTTGAATATTCTCAAACCCTCTGGAACATTCTACAATATTCTCTAACATTCCAGAAAGTTCCGGGACTGTAAGTCCCTTCGATGGTCCAGAACCGTCTGGAACATTCTAGAATATTCGCGAACCTTCTGGAAGATTCTATAACTCTCGCACATTCTAGAACGCTCCGGAACAGTAAGTCCTTCCGATGGTCCAGAACCGTCTCTGGAAAATTCTAGAATATCCTGGAACATTCCGGAACATTCTAGAACGTTGCGAAATAGCAAGTCCCTCCGATGATCCTGAACTGTTTGGAACATTTTAGAATATTCTCGAACGTTCTGGAACAGTAAGTCCCACCGATGGTCCAGAACCGTTTAGAACATTCTAGAATATTCGCGAACCTTCTGGAAGATTCTATAACTCTCGCACATTCTAGAACGTTCCGGAACAGTAAGTCCCTCCGATGGTCAGAACCGTCTCTGGAACATTCTAGAATATTCGCGAACCTTCTGGAAGATTATATAACTCTCGCACATTCTAGAACGTTCCGGAACAGTAAGTCCCTCCGATGGTCCAGAACCGTCTCTGGAAAATTCTAGAATATCCTCGAACATTCCGGAACATTCTAGAACGTTCCAAAATAGTAAGTCTCTCAGATGATCCTGAACTGTTGGGAACATTTTAGAATATTCTCCAATCTTCTGGAATATTCTATAACATTCTGGAACTTTCTACAACATTCTCGAACGTTCCTGAACAGTAAGTTCCTCCGATGGTCCAGAACCGTCTAGAACATTCTAGAATATTTGCAAACCTTCTGGACGATTCTATAACATTCTCGAACGTTCTGGAACAGTAAGTCCCACCGATGGTCCAGAACCTTTTAGAACATTCTAGAATATTATCGAACCTGCTGCTGGTAGATTCTATAATATTGTGGAACATTCTGGCTGGTGGATCAAATCGACTTGGGTTATTTTACCGTGGATACAGCTTCTAATCCGAGGCCTCTCAGTCGAGGTGCAAACTTAGTTTTCCGTTGTGAACAGTACGGAGTAGTTCGTGAGCCAGGACTGGAGTCTGAAGTGCAAACAAATTATACTAATATATTTCGTAAACGGAAGAAGCTATTAAGCGCCTTCGTGTTTAGACCAATTTTTAAAATATTAACCATAAAACATATTAATAAAACAAAAACTTAATTTTGAAAATTCGCTCAACTCATGCCAGCTGTTATCAGGGAACGCAAAATCAGAACTTTGTCGTGTACGATTTTAAAATGGCGGCCGTTTAAAGTGTTTAATGGTAAATATCTGTAAAATTGATCAAGGAGGGATTATTAAAGATACCCTTAACAAATAATTTTTGATCAAACAGGCTTTAATTATTTTCAACTATTTCGTGTATTTGTGATTATTTGTAGGCCTACACGCTAGTAAAACTAATTGTGTTTTTTTTGCTTGTTTCAGGAAAAGACAGTTTAATTTGACTTTTAAGTTGTTCTGTTAATGGTAATGTAATACAAATCCTTCTTAATAGACTAGAAAACTATACGGCAATATTATATACTATTTTATTTGAATTTACTAGCTTATCAATGAGCAGTGATAATTCGGTAGCTAGCTGTGGCATCGTTGCAAATTTACCATTGCTACACTGCTGAAATTCCGGGGGACTGAAGCTCCGGGGGAAATATATAAATAACTATTGAGCTTGACTTGTGAGAAGTAACTAGATAAAATAAAACCTGAACACAAAATCTCCCAACAAATAGGCTACGTTTACTAACTTCAAACGCGTTTCAAAGACAATGTCGCGGTATTTTATGACACGCCCCCTTCTGCTTAGGCCACGTATGTCTAGTTTTGTATAAATACGGTGCGTTGACACACTGTTAGGTTGGTCATAGTTTGATTACTGCAGCCCTTGCTTCACTGAGGATGGCGACATTGTCGTTGAGACGCGTTTGAAGTTAGTAAACTTATTTGTTGGGAGATTTTGGGTTAAGGTTTTATTTTAACTAGTTGGAAATATAGTTCAGTGTTTGGTTCTGCAAAATAATATACATCGAGTGAGGACACTTTTTAGTTCTTTGCCAAATAATATGCATTAAGTGAGGACACTTTTTAGTTCTTTGCCAAATAATATACTTCGAGTAAGAACACTTTTTAGTTCGTTGTCAAATGATAAACATCGAGTAAGAACACTTTTTAGTTCTTTGCCAAATAATATACACCGAGGAAGAACACTTTTTAGTTGTTTACCAAATAATATACATCGAATAAGAACACTTTTTAGTTCTTTGCAAAATAATATACTTCGAGTAAGAACACTTTTTAGCTCTTTGTCAAATGATATACATCGAGTAAGAACACTTTTTAGTTCTTTGCCAAATAATATGCATTAAATGAGGATACTTTTTAGTTCTTTGCCAAATAATATACATCGAGTAAGAACACTGATTTAAATAAAAACCCCGAATCACAAAACAAGGAACAAAAACAATAACTAAACAACAATAATAGCAACTAACGTATAAAAGTTGCTTTAGGGTAACGTATTAAACATAACTTACAATTTAGTTGTTTAGTTATTGTATTTGTTCCTTGTTTTGTGGTTCGGGGTTTTTATTTAAATCAGTGTGATTTTGTCGCCACAGTGCTCTTTTATTTGTTTAATCGAGTAAGAACACTTTTTAGTTCTTGCCAAATAATATGCATTGAGTGAGGATACATTTTAGTTCTTTGCCAAATAATATACATCGAGTAAGAACACTTTTTAGTTCTTTGCCAAATAATATACTTTTAGTAAGGACACTTTTTAGGTCTTTGCCAAATAATATTCCTTGCCCCAAAAAAATATTTGGTTCTTTGCCAAATAGTATTCCTTGCCCAAAAACAATATTTGCTTCTTTGTTCAATAATATTCCTTTTCAAACAAAACAATATTTGCTTCTTTGCCAAATAGTATTCCTTGCCCAAAAACAATATTTGCTTCTTTGTTCAATAATATTCCTTTTCAAACAAAACAATATTTGCTTCTTTTTCAAATAATATTCCTTGCCCAAAAACAATATTTGCTTCTTTGTTCAATAATATTCCTTTTCAAACAAAACAATATTTGCTTCTTTTCCAAATAATATTCCTTGCCCCAAAACAATATTTGCTGCTTTGTCAAATAATATTCCACGCCAAACAAATAAGATTTGGTTCTTTGCCAAATAATATTCCTAGCCCAAAAACCATATTTGCTTCTTTGTTCACTAATATTCCTTTTCAAATAAAACAATATTTGGATCTTTGCCAAATAATATTCCTTGCATAAAAACAATGTTTGGTTTTTGCCAAATAATATACATTGCCCAAAGGACACCTTTTACAAATTTAGAAACTAAAACTTGAGTACATTTTATTGTGTACGTAATAGTTCCTAGCCAAATTATATCAGTTTACATGCTAAAGGTTACCTTAAATTTAATCGCGAGCAAAGCGAACTGTGGTGGCGTGTGCAGCACGCACATGTCTCTCCTAACACTTTATAAGCCAGAGCGGTTAAAACTATCCGTCATGAAATGGATATAAATTAACCATCCTTATTGACAATACCGGTAGATTAGACAGCTTGGCTATCGATCTGTGCGCGGACAATGCACAGATCCGTTACTGTTACTACATCTGTCGACAAATATGTTTCAAGTACTCATTGTAAAGCCTGTCATAATGATGTGATGGGTCTCTACCAACGCCTTTGTGAATCGGATTCATTACTTGTAATAATAATGATACTTGGACCCGGGCATTCTGTGGAAATATTCACAATGAAAATATGTTTTCCTAGCGCTGGATACCCACACCCAGTGGTACCTAGGTGAAAAGTGCTATTAAAATTGATCCAACGTTTGTAGAATGGGTATGATTGGTATTTCTCTACATTATTGACGATGGAAGGTCGAAGGCTGTTTTCATTTCTCCGTGACAATACAAAGAAAACATGTATTATACATTATTACAAGTCTACAATCTAACGTACAGCAAGCATTTTTCATAGCTGTATATTAAAAAACTTTGTACCGTCAGTCATTTCCGTCAAGTTGGACTTCTCAAAGGAAGTTATTTTCATCGGCAATAAAAATATAACTTCACTAGCTGACCCGTACGGCGTTGCCCGTGGTTGTTAGTATTTTCAGTCTTTTTGACGTAATTGTATTCTTTTTAAGTGTTCGTTGAATACCTGTGCGTATCCTACTGAGGTCATGAAAAAAGGCTACGCTATTTAAGAATGCACTGAAAATTGTATTCCTGTAAAATACTATCTAACATGAAAAAGCTTTAAATATATCGTTTTAATTTATAGTTTTTACTAATTTTGACTTTCACTTAATTTCATTGACAATGTTGCGAGCACCTACGGCCTAAAAGGAAGCTACGTACCAAATTTCATTCCAATTCGTTCTTATAAGGATTTTTAGTAACTTTGAACCCTCCCCCCCCCCCAAACCGCCCTAAAATTTCGAATTTCTTTTAATCCTTTCTTAGCGAGGGTTTAAATTAGCTGGGGGTCGTAGAAAAGATATTTGAATCACTTTGTAACATCCGCGTTAATTTAGGATGTAACAAACTGGTTCAAATAGAGTTTGTAATTTTAAATGTACAGGCCTAATTAGTATAAGATATTGTTTAGTATTTAAATATACAATTATATATCATAATAAAGCTACGAATGTGATATTTTAATGGCATTTAGTTTAATTCAGATTGTTTGTTTAGTTTTCAATATAATTTGTTTATACTCGTGTATGTTTATGGTTATGCATGGTGTCAAATAATTTGTTTGTTATTATTATTATTGATAGCGAAAATATGTTTTGAAAAGTATTAAAAAATTCATAGTTATGATATATTTTATATAAACAATATTTTAAACAGCATATCTCTAAGTAGGCCTATATAGATATTTAATAACTAACGTTTGAGTTGAATTATAATTCTGTAAGCATTTTTCGTTGATTTTTCCTTGTGTTTGTTTATAGTTTTTCAATCTAACCTTAAAAAGCTGTTAGTTTTGAAGAGTATTAAAGTGATTATAAATTTGCTAAGTAATGTTGCTATGGTAATGATTGTAAACAAACATATCGTGTTGCTAAGCTTTTTATACCAACAGCTGTTTGTTAAGCTATGGTTTTGAGTTCATACAGTAAAGGCTGTTGAGTTTCTTCCAAATTTGAAACTTTTTCGGGAAACTTTTCAAATTTTTCTTTACGTATAAACCTTCTATGAACTACTGCAAACATTTTAAGACCAAAATAACCAAATCGGTCCAGCCGTTCTCGAGTTTTAGCGAGACTAACGAACAGCAATTCGTAATATTTATATATTATATATATAATATTTTTATATATATAGATAATTAAATTGTATTTCAAGTGGTTCACTAGATTATGAATAATTTGATTACGCAGCTGACGTGAGTTGAGCGAATTTCTAAAATTAAGTTTTTATGCTTTAATGTTTCGACCAACTATTTGGGAAATTGGTCTACTAACGAAGGAGCTGAATAGCTGCCTGCGTGTACGAAATATATTAGTAGTATTAGTTACCTCAGCCTCCATCCCCTGCTCACGCGTTGATTCTTCATTCCGCTCGCAGAAAACTCCCTTTGAGAGTTTGCACCACGTCCTTGCGGTCTAGGCTATGGGCTGCTTCGCTCCGCGAGTTGTATTCCGCGTACTTTTATGGTATTTTACGTTTTGATTGATTATGGGGCAACCAGTCGAGCTACAAGGTCGTGTAAAAAAAAATTGTGGATTAATATCTTATGTTTCTTTTCTATTCTTATGCCAAAAATGTTTCATTCTATGATCTAAATCTTAGAACATTTTACTTCCGGTAAAAGACGTTCTTCCGGTTGTTGGATTTTTGGCTAACGAACTCATCCGAGCGACTTAGAAAACCAACCTGTGTACCAAATTTGAACCAAAACTGACGTAAAATGAGGCCGTTAGAGTACGAAAACACTTATATATATATATATATACATTTTTTTTATGACAACCATTAAAAAAAATTTGGAAAACGGTTGACCCTAAAGGCCATCCATGTAACTTCCCGCTAAGTTTAATTACAACAAACGCTATTTTTGGAAATTTTGAACTGCCATAACTTTTGAATGAATCAACCGATTTTTATGCGATTTGCGGCAATCGATGCAGTTTTTTGAGACCATTGAAAGAATCGACAACAAAAATGTTTGTTGAAATTTTGTGGAAATATCCGTTTTGGTACCCCCTGAGTCCAAAAAAGTGGTTTTTACAAAATGTCTGTCTGTATGTATGTCTGTATGTATGTATACAAAGCTAGAGAGAAAACTATTCGATCGATTTCAACCAAATTTGCACCAGACATGTCCAGTACGCCTGTATAGATGCATAATAATAACTGATTTTTGGGGGTTTTTTGGCCATAAAGAGGGTTGTTTTTCAAAATTTTTCAAAACCTTTTTACATGCATCTATAAAGACCTAATTGACGTGTTTGGTGCAAATTTGTTCGAAATCGATCGAATAGTTTTCTCTCTAGCTAATAATAATAATATTTATTAGTTAATCGCCTACTTTAATAAAAGTATACAAAGCTAGAGAGAAAACTATTCGATCGATTTCATCCAAATTTGCACCAGACATGTCCAGTACGCCTGTATAGATGCACGAAAAAGGGTTTTGAACAATTATGAAAAACCACCCCCTTTTTGGCCAAAAAAACCCCAAAAAATCAGTTATTATTTTTTTATAAAAAACGGCTCTAACGATTTTGATAAAATTTGGCCTATTTGTAGCCTTTAATGTGCCCTACCATATACAAAAACCCGCATCTTTCTAAAAATTCTCGTTTAGCTAATAATAATAATAATAACTGATTTTTGGGGGTTTTTTGGCCATAAAGAGGGTTGTTTATCATAAAAATTTCAAAACCTTTTTACGTGCATCTATAAAGACCTAATTGACGTGTTTGGTGCAAATTTGTTCGAAATCGATCGAATAGTTTTCTCTCTAGCTAATAATAATAATAATAATATTTATTAGTTAAGCTCCAACTATAATAAAAAAAACTCTCCTACCCCACCCTACAAGTCACAGTGAATCTGTTTAGTAATTTAAATGTGTTTGTGAGAAAGTATGTGCCAGTTCCTGGTCCGGTTATTTGATTTTCTTTCGTTCACGATATCTCACGAACGAATTAACCGATTTTGACCGGACTGGTAGCGATCGACGTCGCTTTTCAAGGTTAAAAGCTGATTAGATTTTGGAATTGATCGGTAAAGCCGTTTAAAAGTTATTAAAAAAAACCTGATTTGAAAAATTTTTATTTCTTAGTTTTTTCGAAATTTCTCAGAACCTACCTTTCCGAATTAGTTGAAATGTTTAGGAAATCTAAGTTTGATGGAACTCTTTAGAACGCCGTTTGGTAGGATCCAATCGGTTAAGCCGTTCAAAAGTTATAAGCGGGTCACATACTTACATACATACACACACACACACCCACACACACACACACACACACATACACATACATAGAGACAGGGTGACACCCTCTCGGGAGTGGTCAGGGAAGATTCCTAGGACCTCAAAACGTCGAGATCTGATGAATACTCGATTTTCGAAAGACGGGGTGAAACCAATAACTTCCCGACTTTAGAAAATTTTCAATTTTCTTAGCGGGAAGTTAAAAAATGTGTTCCGGAGACCATGATCTGTTTCAACAAATGATCGGTCGTGTACAAAAATGAATTTTGCAGATTAATTTCCTATATTTCTTTCTTTTTCTTTTTTTTAATAAATACCAAGAAAGTTTAATTTTACTACGAAAAACCTTAAAAAAATATTATTTCCTTTCAAAAAACGTGTTACCCGTTGTTGGAATGTTTTGAATAACGAACTCGTCCTTACGAATTAGGCAGACCAATGTGTGTGTGCCAAAATTTAAATAATACCTACCTTTCCGAACAAATGGATCGGACGAAGAGGTGCGTGGAACGTTCGGCCAGATCACCAGATCAGATCCGTCTCCTCTAGACTACGAGTTTTGTGGTTACCCAGAAACAATGTCTACAAAACTAAACCGATAAAACATTGACGAATTTAAAAGACGTATAACCGCTGCTAAAAAGCAATCTGGCATTATAAGAGATGTAGTAAACGGTTTTACGTTAGATTGGCGCACTGTCGGTAAATGGAAAGCAACTTGAGCATTTATTGGAGAATATTATTGAGGTATCTTGCAGCTAATTTAGTTTAAAAGTGATTTTACTTGAAATAAATGATTTTATTCTTCTTAGTTATTTTATTTTTGTTAATAAATGTTTTGAATTTAAACAAATTATGTATAACTAGGGGAAACCCCTGCGTGCTCCGCACGCCAACCCCGTTGAATCCTTCTATACACATAATCATGTTATGTTTTGTTTACGGTATAATAAAGGTGTAGGATTAATAAATAAACCCAAAGCTAAGATGGTAAATAATGTTAAATGTTTAAATGAAATTATTTCTTATATTTTATAACAGCAGTTATAATCTATACATAATTAATTTGCTAGGGGTTATTTTGTGAGTAGAACTCCTCCTAGAGTTTTTAACCGATTTTGATGTTTTTGGTGTCATTTTACAGAGCTCACTCTGAAGTTGTGCTTCCCTTAAAATGAGCTCAATGTATGTTAAGGGCTTCGCCCCAGTGGCCCTCAAAGTTGCCATGTTAATCTTATGGAAGGTCAATCTTAAGGAAGAAGAAGAAAGATTTCTTTTGATTTTATCAGGGGCACAAAAAACAGCTGTTCGTATGAAAAGCTTAAAACAGCTGATTTTGATCAACAGCTGATTTTGATCAACAACTGATTTGGATCAAAAACTGAATATAATTTTAGGTTAGGTAAATCAAGCCATAGCGAAGCATTGCCATGTCCACTAGAGTTTAAATGAAATTATTTCTTATATTTTATAACAGCAGTTATAATAAAGGTAAAAAGAATCAGCAAGGCTCAGGTCTACACTTTAATCTAAAAGTTAGAAAAAAATAGTTGCTTCAAAGTTTGAAATCAGCTGTTACGGAAATATTAGAGCAAACAGCTATTTTATCTGTTATTTTATTCAATCGGTTGCTATGGTAATAAATGTAAATACATGTGTTAGTTCATCAGACTAGGCCCAACCTAAGATTTTTTCCGACTAAATTTACAAATATTTAAATAAAAAATGTTTTTATCGAAATGAATTATAGCCTGTGTTAACTCAGGGATAGTGAAGCTTTTTATTAGTAAAACTATTTTTTCAATCGGTTCAGTAGTTCCACAGATTACCCCCTACATACAAACAAACAAATAAATTTTACCTCTTTATAATATTAGTGTGGGGAAAAATCTTGTATTTGTTGTCTTGCAAACCTGTTTTTCAGTCAGAGGTTGCTTATTTCTTTTAAGCTATTTCATTGCTCTAATCATGTTACTTAACAAAGTTTAGCGCGTTAATTACAATTAGTATTTTTTTAATCACATTTTAAAGGGTCCTTTTAAAGTAGTAAAAGTATTATAGTAATAACTGACGATAACTTAAAAACGGATTTCTATATTAAAAAACGGATTGGACTATCGTTAAAATCACGTTTCACACGACTGCCTTCCCGTTTAAAAACATTAAGTTCGTTGCAAGATGGCGGATCCAAGGTGGCGGACAAAAATTTGAAACACCAAAAACTGGTTCTTTTACCACTGAGAATAACTGCATTGATTTCTATCTCATAAGACTCGTACATTTTGTGGAACACTCTGTAGATATGTGTTCGCAAACTAATGGCAGCATTTTACGTAAAATTGGCAATTTGGCCTAAATCTATCTATATATATAAAAGCCAAAACCCACTGACTCACTGACTCACTCATCACGATTTCTCAAAAACTACCGAACGGATTGGAATGAAATTTGGTATGTAGCTTCCTCTAGGGCCATAGGTGCTCACTAAGAAAGGGTTTGAAAAAATTCGAAATTTTAGGGGGGTTTGGGGGGATCAAAGTTGTTAAAAAACGATTTCTTCAAAACTAACGAATGGATTGGAAAGAAATTTGGTATGTAGCTTCCTCTAGGGCCATAGGTGATCACCAAGAAAAGGTTTGAAAAAATTAGAAATTTTAGGGTGGTTTGGGGATAAAAGTTATTAAAAAACGACTTCTTCAAAACTACCG
>JAGFPH010005899.1:32355-44743 GCA_018207615.1 Philaenus spumarius
ATATATATATTTTCGCACTCTAACGGCACCATTTTCCGTCCGTTCTGGTCTAAAAGTTGGTTTTATAAGTCGCTCGAAGCTCATAAGCAAAAATCCAACAACCGGAAGAACGTCTTCCGACAGAAAGTAAAATAAATATAGAATATATTTCAGCACATTTTGTTTTTTGCACGACCTTGTAGCCCGTCGGGTTATCCCAAAATCGATCAAAACGTAAATTTAACCGAGCGAAGCGAAGTAGTCCATAATCCGAGACAGCATGATCTAGGGGCAAAGGTTCAAAGAGAGTTTTTCCGCTGCGAGCGGAACGAAGCAACCCGCGAGCCGGGGCTAAAGACTGAAATGCAAAAGAATTTTACTAATATATTCCGTACACGCTGATAGCTATTCAGCGCCTACGTGAGTAGAAAAATTTCACAAGTAGTTGAATAAAACCCTAAATCATATAAATTTAATTTTGGAAATTCGCTCAACTCACGTTAGCGGTTCAACTGTACGATGGAATTATTTAAACTTACCTCCTCTACTATTTAAAAAAAATATAAAGAGATATACAAAATCCGATTTCGGGATAGTTTTTCATCTTTTATGAGAACCTTGGATTCTCAGAAACTTAGATGAGATGAAAAAACTATTTTCAAAATCCCGAAATCCCCTCTTACCAACCGATAAAAAAAAATTGTAATGGTGAGAAAATAAAAATTCGCTACGCTCACAAAATTGTATTTGATTAGTTACTGTTATATTTTTCTACTGTTTAAAAACTAACATATTTTTATCTTGGTAGTTGTCCATAGTATACAAAATTACTCCAGAACCAAATTATGAGAAAAATCGTGTAAAAATAAAGTCCATAATACATTTTTACAATCTTACAAAAATAGTATATTTCGCATCTAGGGCCGAAAATGAGGTTTTGCAGGCTTGAAACGATCGAGAGCTGCAAAACCCTTTCGGCCGTGGTGCGAACGCTATTTTTCACCACACTACACAATAAAATAAACACTATATAAAATTAAAAAAGAATATTTATTTAGCACACGTGAAAATGAAACTTTGAGGTTATAAACTAGCTAGCTATGGAAAGTACAGTTTCAATAATAACTGGTTGCTAGGCAACGGTGAAAATAACAATTATGTGTGTGCCACTAGTCTGTCGGCAATACCTATTGAATCATTTGCCTTATTGGCCTATTTTATAACGAAATTGTGTTGAGATATACGTTCATATTTTAATTGAATAAACGAACAGCTGACTTTACGGCCCTAGGGCAGAACAGAGCTACTTTCGCCCTCCAAATGACGTTCCGAAAATAGCTGAAAACATCGTAGTGTGGTGAAAAAGTTTTTTTACACCAATACAATACAGATCTGTGAACAAAAATTGTAAATTTGTACCAAGATACGAAATGTTTAGTTTTTAGCTAATAACTCGGTTATGTTTTAAGTTACCGACACAATAAAAATGTGTTATGTTTGTCCAGTTTTTGTTGATATTAGATAAGGGTTACCGCAAACGCGTTTACTATTCGACTCTAGCCTGATATTTTTGCAGACAACGACGTTGTTTTACATTTTACTGTTAAATGTTGAATACAGGTAAACATACTGTGACTAAATAGGTTAGGTTAGAACCTTTTAGGTATTTTAAAAAAAATATTATTATTGTATTTCTGTTGCCATAGGTAAGCCAGGAGTCGAATAGTAAAGTTGCGCATGTTTAAAAATTGTTTATTATTTTTTTCCCAGCAATTGTTATACAACGTAATAATTATACGTTTAAATGGTGAGTAAATATTATATTTCACATTTTTGTAGTACTATCACGACTAATCCTCATTCTATAGAAAATAATTTGTATATGCGGGGATATAACAGAAAAGACCCAACAATTTTGTGTGCTTAAGACCGCACGTTGGAAGTGATAACTTCTATGACCGATTTATATTTGTATCAGTATTAATATTAAAGGAGAAGAATGGTCAACAAATTACACAAGTCAATATATTGTCGAAAAATATTATATCATAAATATATTGAAATTGCATAATTAATTATTCTTAACTGCTTAAAATTGTAAGTAATTTAAGTATATTTTCAGTTATCAGTAAATCTGCAGATCATTATATTTTTAATATGTTTTTTCACATTATAGATTACACATTTTCATTACATTTTAAGCGTGTATATAATCAAATTATAAATAATCAATATGAAAATCGACCATATTCCATTTGTTTAATTCAAAATAGAGTAAAATCATAGCTTTGACTAAAAAAATGTAATATGGTTTTAAATTTCGTAAAGTTTATAAAAAATTGTAGAGGAGAATTAAAGGTCAACGAATTTTACAAGTAAATATATTGTCAAGAAATATTATATTATATTTTAAAATTGCATAATTATAATATTAAAATATAATAGGCTAATTATAATATTATTATAATTATAACAAGTATGCGAAAAATAGTGATCATTATAATGTAAGCAGTATTTATTTAGTGACTAATGATTTTGAGTGAGGTATTAGTGCATGCACTCTACATAGAATTCTAAGAATAATTCAAGATGTAATGGTTGATTGTAATTATTATAATACATTGTCAAGCGAAAGTGCCCAACGGGCCAATAGAAGTTATCACTTCAAATATGAAAGTATTCAAATGACTATGCATTATAATAATTATAATTACACTAATACCTCACTCAAAATCATTAGTCACTAAATAAATACTGCTTACATTATAATGATCACTATTTTTTCATACTTGTTATAAATATTATTATAATATTAAATAACGTATTATTATATACTACTATGTATCGAGTATTTCCTCTAAACGCGCTTACTTGTCTATATATACTATGTATCGCCTATTCCCTCTTCAAGCTCTGATTTGTGTCTACGCAAAAAGTTGCGTGACGCGAGATTTCAGAAACATAGTCAAGCGAAAGTTCCCAACGGTCCATAGAAGTTATCACTTCAAAAACGTTTTGGGTTTTTTGTACATGTGTAAACGATGTCATACCAAATATTTATCCAAAATTTGGGTTCAGTATATTTCCTACATCCAAAGATATTAAGTATTGTGTACAAAAAAAAAAAAAAAAAAAAAAAAAAAATTGGGGATAACTGGAAAACGAACCATCTCTGAACCTATGTTTATATGAACTTTTTTCTTTATTTTCATTAGTAGAACCAATGAATACAGAATACTATTGTATTCTATATTCATTGGTAGAACACGTCCTGATCACCCTGTACACAGGGGTTTCTGTCTGTCCGTCTGTATGTGATTTTAACAAATACCTTAATATCTCATAAACGGTTTCAGATATAATCACGAAACTGGGCATGAATATACATCTAAATAGGGAACATTTTACTTAAACAATTTGTTTTCCTCCAACAATCCGTTTCAAAATGGCGGCATTTGAAATTTTACAATGTTAAATATATAAAAACTATAAATTTACAAAAAAATTTAAAGTAACAATATTTTTAGACTATTTTAAGACCTATCCAACGATATATTATTTATAATAATTGAGTCTTAAATAACGGAAATAACTCAAATTTAGTGGTCAAATGTATTTATATTCGGGTGCTGAAGGTGGTCATATCAGTGAAATAGTCATAAAAAGCCCTAAATTTGACCACTAAATTTTAGTTTTCTTCTTTATTTATTACTCAATTATTAAAAACGATATATCGTTGATTGGTAAAATAGTCTAAACATTTTGTTATTATACATTTTTTTGTAAACGTTATAGTTTTCTATATATTGAACATTTTCAACTGTCGCCATTTTGAAGCGGATTGTTGCAGGAAAGCAAATTTTTAAAGTAGAATGTACCTTATTTAGATGAATATACATCATGCCCAGTTTCATGATTATATCTTAAACCGTTTCTGAGATATTAAGGTATTTGTAAAAATCATATACAGACGGACAGACCTAAAGCAGAGTGAGATAGGACACATTATGTTATTTGCTTGGTTTTAGCTGCCAAATAACCCCGTTAAGTTTCGGAAAGTCCAAGCTGGACACTCTGTATAATATATTGGATGTTAATGATACATCTTCACTGCTTCTATCACTCATCATTTACAAAATCTGTGAGCCTCGATTGACACCGAGACAGGAAGGTTCTGCACAGTTCTATGTGTGATGTATCAGCTATTCCACTGTTTATTAACCCTTACCTTCGAATAACCTCTGATTGAACGTAGTACGTATTTGAAGTGAGTGCGAAGAGCTATAAAACTCTACACAAAATACAGGTCGACACTTCGACCGCCTGGATACAATAGACCGTAGCAAATTGTAATTATTCTGCCCAAAATCTGTCACCGGTTGCATTTGGGTACTGCAGCCGACCGCGTGTCCTACAATTACAATTGGGAGGTAAGAGGTCAATCAGACCGCAATTACCTGTGTAAACCTTGACCGCTGTCGTACTGGTTCGAATAAGTTCGTCGGCACCATTACTACTAGTTTAACTTTTAGGTTTCCTTAAGTAAAGTTCGGGACGCTCTGCACCGGCGATTTTCTAAGCGATTCTTTTAATTGAAACGAAAAGAACCGAACAATGAATTGAATAATTTGAGTCGTTCTTTTTTATCTATTTGTAGATTAGACCGGTAAAGATTATAAATAGGTCTGTACGTGTTGTCCCCTGTCAAAAAAATGTTGGCTAATCGAGAAACAGCTGCTATTTAAGTTGGAGAGAACCCTTAAAGATGAACTATTGCAGTGGCTCTTATGGCGAGACCTAAGGTAGGGAGTTTTAAATGAACACCGATCATGGTCCCCAGATCACGTTTTGGTATGTCATTAACAATGTTACGTATTTATGTGTTCACACTCTAACGGCCGGAGTTTACGTCCGATTTTTACGTAATATTTGGTACACAAGTCGTTCGGCCTAGTTCGTTAGCAAAACTCCAATATCCGTAAGCACGTTTTTTGACGGGAAGTAATATTTGTTTTAGATGTTTTGGTACGAGAATGAAACCCTGTTTTGGGGTTTTAGATAAAAAAAAAAAATAAATATAGGAGATTATTCTGCATATTTTTTCCATAACCTGATAGCCCATCTGGTTGCCCCAAAATCCACGTGGGTAATTTTACATTTGGGGCCGCTTCTGGTCCGAGCCGACGAGCTGGGGCTGGAAGCTGAGGTGCAAACAAATTCTACTAATATATTCACCGCCTTCGTGAGTAGACCGATTTCCCAAATAGTTGGTTGAAACAATAAAAGATATAAACACAATTTTGGAAATTCGCTCAGCTGACGTCAGCGGTTCAACTGCTTGATCGAATTATTTTGTTATGTAGTTACGATCCTTTCATCTACAAAATTCATAGTCGGACTTTGCATATCCACACTAATACTATAAAGAGACAAAAAATGTGTTTCTTTCTTTGTATGTAAGTAGCCCAGTCGGTATAAGTTAAAACTACCAGTAATTTGCAATACGGCTGATTTTTTTTTATAAGTACCTTAAAGTATGTAGATTAACATAAAAAAAAGTTTAGCAGTCTATCGATTATCCTTAATATTTCGAGCTGGGATGAAGATAGAGAAAAATAAAAAATACCACCGTGTAGGGGAGGTAATTTTCAACAAAAAAGGTCATATGTATTTATTTCGTCCGAGTAATGGTTTGTTTGGAAAAAATTAGATAATGCAGGTATGTATTTTGCAGCAGGGGAAATCACTAAAAGGGGACATCTTATTCATATATGAAGCTTTGGCTCATTCTAAATTGGCCTAATTTTAATATATCGAATTGAAACTTGACATAGGAGTTAAAATATATATTTTAAACATTTATGCTAAGTCTCAGCTTGTTATCTTGAAAATGACCTGATCTAGGAGTCGATTTCAACTATCGACTTTAGGAGTACCTGACCCACCAATTCATTTTAAACAGCTCCAGTTTAGAACATTTTTAAAATGTCAACCTGAAAGTATTTTTACAAGTTAAATATATAGATTCAAACAAGATCAAGGAGTATAAACCTTTTTTATTATTTACTTTTCAAAGCACAAGTAACTTAAAAAAGTATAATTTTAGACCTTTTTAGATTTTTCATCAAAACGCTTGAGTTAATCGGCTGCAGATTAGTCAATTTTTTAAATATAGTTTTTAAAATAAGTATAGAAAAAAAACAATTGTGTTTTTAACTTATGTACCAATTTTTAAATCGATATGTTAAAAAATGTCGAATATGGAGTCGTTGAATCCAAATGTATTATAGTTAAAACGAGATAGGTAAAACAGAAGACTATTTTCAAGCGCCTCGTTTTTAAAAATAGCATTACAAAAATCGTTCATACTTACTAAGAATATTTATACTGGTGTACTCAACTTGTAAAACAAATTTGATTTTGATATTCCAAAAATTGACGAAACTGGAATAGATTGAAATTAGTTCGTGGGTCCGGTACTCCTAAAATCGATAATCGAAATCGACTCCTAGATCGGGTCATTTTCAAGGTAACAAGTTGAGACTCAGCATAAATGTTTAAAATATATATTTTAACTCCTATGTCAAGTTTCAATTCAATATATTAAAATTAGGCCCATTTAGAATGAGCCAAAGCTTCATATATGAATAAGATGTCCCCTTTTAGTGATTTCCCCTGCTGCAAAATACATACTTGCATTATAGAATTTTTTCCAGACAAACCATTGCTCGGACGAAATAAATACACATGACCTTTTTTGTTGAAAAATACCTCCCCTACACGGTGGTATTTTTTAATTTTCCTCTATCTTCATCCCAGCTGGAAATATTAAGAATAATCGAAAAAAAATGATAATCGATTTTTTTCGACTTTGGGAAATCGATAGACTGGTAAACTTTTTTTAATGTTAATCTACATACTTTAATGTACTTATAAAAAAAAAAAAACAGCCGTATTGTAAATTACTGGAACTTTTGGTCTAAAATTACCTCTACCGACTGGCCTATAAGGGGGTAATCTCTGAAACTACTGAACCTATTGAAAAAAATAGTTTTACTAATAAAAAGTTTCACTATTTCTTAGTAACATAGGGTATAATTCATTTTGACAAAAATATCAATATTTGTAAATTTAGTCGGAAAAAATTCTTAGATTAAGCCTAGACTGATGAATTACCGTAGCAACCAATTGAATAAAATAACAGATAAAACAGCTGTTTGCTCTAATATTTCCATTAACACCTGATTAACAAACTCTGAAGCAATTATTTCTATTTCTAACTTTTAGGTTAGGTTTTTATTAAAGTGTATAGACCTGAGCCTTGCTGGTTCTTCTAACCTTTATTGTAACTGCTGTTATGAAATATACGAAATAATTTTATTTGAACATTTAACATTATTTACCATCTTAGCTTTGGGGTTATTATTAATCCTCCACCTTTATTATAAAGAAAACATTACATGATTATGTGTAGAAGGTTCCAACGGGGTTGGCGTGCCGAGCACGTAGGGGTTTCCCCTGGTTGATGATAAAGAGGTTGTATTTATATACAGTTTATAACCTGAAATCAAATCTTATAACGTACTTGCTGACCCGTACGGCGTTGCCCGTGGTGGTTGGTATTTTCAGTCTTTTTAACGTAATTGTATTCTTTTTAAGTGTTCGGTCAGTGAGTGGTATTTGGCTTTTATATATATAGATCTTAAATAATAAAAGCACTATTGTCATAATAATAAAAGATCTGAAATTATGATTTTAGTAACTTTGATCCCCCCAAACCACTCCTAAAATTTCGAAATTTTTCATACCCTTTCTTAGTGAGCACCTATGGCCCTAGAGAAAGCTATATACCAAATTTCATTCCAATCCGTTCGGTAGTTTTGAAGAAATCGTGATTTAGTAACTTTTATCCCCCCAAACCCCCCCTAAAATTTCGAATTTTTTTAAACCCTTTCTTAGCGGGCGCCTATGGCCCTAGAGGAAGCTACATACCAAATTTCATGCCAATCTGTTCGGTAATTTTGGAGAAATCGTGATTTAGTAATTTTTACCCCCCAAACCCCCCTAAAATTTACAATTTTTTAAAACTCTTTTTTAGTGAACACTTATGGTCCTAGAGGAAGCTACATACCAAATTTCATTCCATCCGTTCGGTAGTTTTGAAGAAATAGTTTTTTAATAACTTTGATCCCCCAAACTCCCCCTAAAATTTCGAATTTTTTCAAACCCTTAGTGAGCACCTATGGCCCTAAAGGAAGCTACATACCAAATTTCATTTCAATCCGTTCTGTAGTTTTGAGAAATCGTGATGAGTAAGTGAGTGAGTGAGTGGTATTTCGCTTTTATATACAGGGTGTTTACGAAAAACCCTTCAGGACTTTGGGATATGATTCCTCATACAAAAAGTAAGAAAAAAGTTTTTATAAACATAGGTCCTAAAACCCTTCGTTTTTCAGATATCCGCCATTTTGTTTTTTGTACAAAATAATTCATATCTAGAGAACGGTTTTACTGATTGAGTTCAAACTTGGCATGAAGTTTAAGCTGTCAATGATATATCTAAAAAAAAATAAACGATTAAATCCAATCATGCGTTTCAAAATGGCGGCTGTTTGAAAATTACAGACCTAAATTACTCTAAAACCGTACATTTTAACGAAAAATGTCAAGATACCTTTTTTGTAGCCCTTTTGATTCCCTATCGGATGGTGTAACTGTCAAAACATTAGAATGAAGGATAACAGTTAAGTTATGTGTACTAATTGGTTTGTTCAACCCGGCATCCTATACCAACACAGTAAATACTACAATATTGTATGTACATTTGTTGTCATTACCTTTTAACTTAGCTATTATCCTTCATCCGATTGTTTTGATAGTTACACCATCCGATAGGGAATCAAAAGGGCTACAAAAAAGGTGTCTTTACATTTTTCGTTAAAATGTACGGTTTTGGATTAATTTAGGTTTGAAATTTTCAAACAGCCGCCATTTTGAAATGCATGATTGGATTTAATCGTTTATTTTTCTTGAGGTATATCATTGACAGGTTAAACGTCATACCAAGTTTGAACTCAATCAGTCAAACCGTTCTCTAGATATGAATTATTTTGTACAAAAAACAAAATGGCGGATATCTCGAAAACGAAGTGTTTTCGGACCTATGTTTATGGGAACTTTTTTCTTACTTTTTGTATGAGGAATCATATCCCAAAGTCCTGAAGGGTTTTTCGTAAACACCCTGTATATAGATTACAGCATAGTTCTATAACTTATTTTTTTTTTCTTAAAATCAACTTTACAAGACATTATATTATTGATTGAAGTTGTAAACATAATTACAAAGTATAATCTACGCTAGGTTTTGTGTAAGTATAATGCAGATAGTTTATGGGTGAAATCAGCTGTTATTATATTGTTACTACGTACGTATGCTACTCGCTTTTATAGGAGTTGACGTTGAGATTTAGAATTTTACGTTTGTTAAAGGTGACTACTGCGTGCTTCACACGCCGTCCGTGTTAGCGTGATAGATTTAACTAGTAGTAAATAAACGAACACTTGAATATATTACACGACATAACAATGTTTGTACAGGGTGGCTCATAACCACTCTACCAAACTTTACCGTGTTATTCAGCAGGTCAAAACTAGCAAATAATACAATATAGCATGTGTCCTATCTTGCAAGTTGTCTGTCTGTATGTCAACTATTATCTCATGAACGGTTTGTTTTCGAAAACAAGGCAGACAGACAACTTCTAAACTAAGCAAGATAGGATACATGCTGTACTGTATTATTTGCTAGCTTTGACCTGCTGAATAACACGGTAAAGTTTGGTAGAATGGTTGCGAGACAGCCTGCACATCTTTGATCATCTTACTTTATACAGGACGTCCCACGAAGAAATTTAAAGATTTTGGTGGCGATTCTACTAATAAAAATAAGAATAGAAGTTCAATAAACACAAATGCTTAGTATTCTAATTATCCACCATTTGTTTTTTTTACCAAACACTATATATAAAAGACTAGGGGCTCTGCCCCTGGACGCTTCGCGTCCCAACCCCACCTCGGCCTTCGGCCTCAATGGCTGCTTCGCTTCGCTCGCAGTTGGAAAATTCGCTAAAGAATCTCGTTAATCTTTGGCTCGTCTGTAGATAGGTGACCGAGCATAAATCAGCTGTTTTATTTGGCAGGGGACTCAAACTCATTAAACATTATCTACATAAGATTAACATGGGAAATTTGAAGGATTGTGTGCCGGAGCTCCTTCTCGGGTGAATAGCGGCTGAACAGATGATTGGATCTTATATTTGATGCAAAATCGTTAGTTTGAAATTAAATTTTCTACAACTTTTGTGTTTAACATTTTTTTCTATCTCTTACCGTTTTCTTGCTAAATGCGCTCAAAGTGGGAAAAATGAAGAAATTTAAAAAAATCGAAAAAATCGTTCCCGCCCAATAGGTGCTTCCAAAAAAAAAATATTTAATTCTGGCAATTTTCCCAAAAGTTTCTCGTCGAGTGCTTTAATTCAAGTATGAGGTTGATGGGGCTCCGATTACGGGAAGTGCCTAATAATTAATGTCAGTGAATGAGTGAAATCGTCTAGCTTTAAGGACGTTGGGCGGAGCCTCCCTTCTCGGATGAATAGTGGCTAAATGGGTGATTGGATCTTGAATCTGACGGAAAATCTCTCCTTTGAAATTAAATTTTCTACAACTTTTGTATTTAACATTTTTTGCTATCTCTTACCGTTTTCTTACAAAACGCGCTCAAAGTGAAAAAATGAAAAAAATGAAAAAATCTAAAAAATCTTTCCCGCCCAAAACGTGCTTGCAAAATTAAAAAATGTTAACTTCTGGCAATTTTCCCAAAAGTTTCTCGTCGAGAGGTTTAATTCAAGTATAAGGTTGAGGGGGGTCCGATTACGGGAAGTGCCTAATAATTAATGTCAGTAAACAGTGAAACTGGCTAGCTTTAAGAACGTTGGGAGGAGGTTCCCTTCTCGGATGAATAGTGGCTAAATGGATGATTGGATCTTAAATCTGATGAAAAATCGTTAGTCTGAAATAAAATTTTCTACAACTTTTGTATTTAACATTTTTTGCTATCTCTTACCGTTTTCTTACTAAACGCGCTCAAAGTGGAAAAATGAAAAAATTTTAAAAATTTAAAAAATCTTTCCCGCCCAAAAGGTGCTCCCAAAGTTAAAAATGTTAACTTCTGGCAATTTTCCCAAAAGTTTCTCGTCGAGAGCTTTAATTCAAGTATAAGGTTGAGGGGGGTCCGATTACGGGAAGTGCGTAATAATAATTAATGTCAATGAATCAGTGTTACCGTCTAGCTTTATATAAGTATATATCTCGAATTTTGTGTACATATTTTTTACGTAACAATTTAACCTTGTACCAAAATCCAGGACGTTCTTTTGTATACCCCAAAAAAAAGAAGCACAACTAAAACATTAAAAAATATTTTGTTTCTATACTGTTATTGTTGTTTCTATAATATTATAGACAATACAAAGAAATTATGGTTTTATATTTTAGTCAATAACTCGATTATCTCTTATATAAAATGCAATGTCCTGACTGACGATCAACGCAGAGCCGATTCTATTAAAGCTAGAGACTTGAAATTTGGAAGGTACATCCGTCCAATAATGTAGAGGCGTGCTAAGAAAGGATTTTGCAAAATTTTGAATTTAAAGGGTAGAAAATGCGAAAATTCATCCCTCCCATAAGCAGCCATATAAAAGATAAAACAGCTGATTCGTATTTATTAATGTGTTATTCTGGTTACTATGGTGATAATTCCAAACTCTTTCAAAAAAAGTGTGTTGATTTTATAATAATAGGCCTAACCTAAAATTGTGTTAAACCTTTGGTCCAAATAAGCTGTTTTATTTATAATGTGTAACAATAATATAATGTTAAATTGTAATATTAGATGTTTGAATTATTATATTTCATAGGTTTTAAAGGCCTAACCTAAAATTGTATTAAACTTTTGATTCAAATCAGTTGTTTTATGTGTAACAATCATTAGGCCTATGTTGAATTACACGGGATACGAATTACAGGATGTTGCATTACACGGGATACGAATTACAGGCTTTCAAAGTTTCAAATTAAGCAATAGCGAAGCATTGCCGGGTCCACTAGTCTTTTATATTACGAGGAAAATATAAAAAAGCGTTTTGTTTGTTATTAAAAAATTAACTTTTTGTTTCCTAATTTTATAAAGTGAAAACGTCTTTAGGCGCGTTGGGAACTTTTTGCTTAGAGAAACATTGATCTCGCGTCACCGCCATCGCACGGACACACTTTTTTTTAAGGCTTCGCCGCATCTCTACAATTATTTAAGACAGTCTCATCTCCACAAAATTATTTAAGGCTCCAACGC
>JAGFPH010005900.1:0-10658 GCA_018207615.1 Philaenus spumarius
ATTTCCTTAGTCTAATTAGTCGTATGAAGATCACTAAACTGAAATGTTTTTATTTCAACCCAAAATAGTAATTTATTTGACATAATTTAAACTTCCTTGTTGTAATTAGTATTTTTATGACATTTTACTTTATATTTTAAATTTCCTTATTCTAATTAATTTATTTGACGTAATTTTAATTTCTTTGTTGTAATTAGTATTTTTGTGAAATTTAAGTAATACTTTCTTTCAACCAAAAATAGTCATTTATTTAACGTAATTTTAATTGTCTATTCTAACTAGTTCTTTTACAAAGATAACTGAATAATGTTTTTATCTTAACCCAATGCAGTAATTTATTTGACATAATTTGAATTACCTATTCTAATTAGTCGTTTTATGAAGGTAAAGTGTAATGTTTTATTTCAACCTAAAGAGTAATTTATTTGACGTAATATTAATTTCCCTATCCTAATTAGTCGTTTTATGAAGATAACTAAACGGTAATTTTTTATTTCAAATCAAAGCAGTAATTTATTAAACTTAATTTGAATTTCCCTATTCTAATTAGTCATTTTATGAAGATAACTAAACTGTAATGTGTTTATTTCAACCCAAAATAGTAATTTATTTGACGTAATTTAAATTACATCGTTTTAATTAGTACTTTTACGACGATCATCTCAACCGTAACGCATTTATTTTCACTTTTAAACCTTAAAATATTAGTTTATTCGAAGATTTTCTTCTGGGTTTAATTAAATTTGTATAACTGCCAAAATGTAAAGTGGTTTTATTAATTAATATGTTCACGTATTTTCGCTTACATTTAAAATTTCAAAATAATTACTAATCCTTTAAAAAAAGCTTTTAGATTACAATTATTTTGTATTTTTCACAAAACGAGTCAAAATTAAAAGAAACTTAATTTCGAAAATTACTTGTGTTTCAGCGGGATAATAGTTTCGAATATAAAAAAAGTAAAAAACATCATCGTGTTGAACAATTTCTTGTTGTAAATAAACCAAATTTGTCGGAGCTGCAGGAGAGCCTTCATACTTAAAACTGTATAATATCTTGACGGCAGTATTATAAAATAAAACCTAACACTATGAAACAAATAGCATATTATATACACACTTTAAATTATTTCTTAAAATATTAATATTGTTCATTAAAATACAATTATTGATCGGTCTACAGTATATAGGTTAATGTAGAGTGATTGAGTAAACTGTTAAGTGATAAGTTAAGTGATCTCTTTGGTTCTTCTTCCTTTATACAAACAAAAAACAACAAATAAAAGATTAAGGCCACAGACCGAAACAACTAAAATACAGGCGATATAAAAACTCTATAAATCCCACCACTTTTACTGTACATAAACTATGTATACAAAAAACAACATTTATACAAACACATACAGGGTGTGCGAAGTGAATTGGTACGCTTTAATGTGGTTTAAAAAAAAACTAAACATTATATAAAGTGCGAGATATTTTTGTAATAATAACCTGACATTATCAACAGTACGACGATTGATAAAATTTGCGCAACGCATTTGTGATGCAAATGTAACACGTTTGAGTCAAAAACAACCGACCAGCGTTGCCAAGTTGAACGGCTCAGCCGTAAGGAGTGACGACTCGTTTCTCACCGCCCTTGCCACATATCACAGTATTATCAATGACTACATTTCAATAAGAACAGTTTAGGGGAGGCTACCCTGTCCGCCTTATTGAATCTGATTCCCGTAACAGTAATTTTTTCCGTTAATTCGTGGAATAAATTTAAAAATTTGGTTTCATTTTGAAGTACTGTGATACGCGGATGTTGATTGCTGAATACATTTTCAAAAACTATTTTATTGTTTTCATAAACGTATGATATAAATAGTAATGAATAGTAAATTTTATTAATGATTTACTCAGTTGCAAAAATAGATATTGCAAAAAACCTCAGCAATCAACACCCACAATCTATTTTACTTTAAGAAAAATACAGCTTTCATCTTTTGAAAAAAATAACACGAAAACATGCTCAATAGTGAAGGTATGTTTGGGTTAACATTGAAATTGGTACCTAACTTCGCCGTTTTGAACTTAGGGAGCCGAGCCTTAAACGGGTAGGTTTCGGACCAGGAAAGTAGGTATAAAAGAGAGTTTGCGCCATCAGTCGCTAGGAGCGCTGAGGGCGCGTTCTGCCGGCCGAGTGTGGGACAAGGATGGAAAGACCTCTGTGACCGTGACCGTCGAATCCTAGCGGCCGATTGTGCAAACACACTTTTATACATGCTTCCCTGGTCTGAATTTTTAACATTGGAGCTTTTCGTCCTATTGATATGTAGTCATTGGTATTATAATCGTGCTCTCTGGAATGATCTTTCCCCCTTGCTAGAAATGAAACGCGGTACTAGAAATAGCCGGCAACGTCGTCCGCTTCTAGCGCTAGCGGTGGCGGATTACGTAAACTTTGACGGGGAAATGTATGAGGCCAGAAGCGGGACAAAAACGTTTTAAATTAATTTTTTTAGGTTTTAAACATTAAAGCAAAGTTTAAAACAATACAATAAAAACTACCTAAAATTACGTGATGTAGGCCCTACTATAAAACTGGTTTTAAATACTGTACAAAAATGCTTCAACATTTTGAGTTATCCCTTATTGCCCTCCAAAATGGATAGGTTTCATTCGTCTACAACTTTTACCTGTACCAATTTAAAACCACACAAAAGAATACCACAGCCCTTCGCACGCCCCGCACATTTTATCACACACACAATCACACGCTTTAACTGATAAATAAATAAAGAACTGATTGTTTTTAAAGCCACAGATATGTTCAAAGATATAGTTTTTTAAGGAACGTATTCTCCACACTTCCAGGAACGCGCACAGATACGGATGCACAAACTGTCACAGATACGTTACTGGTATAGCTGAGCGACGGTATAACGTAATCTTTCGTCAAAGTTGGTAACTATGGTGCGTAGCCCGTAACTGTTCCGGCTGGTGTCGTAATACTGCTGTCGGTGAAGATGAGGTAGGTGCTTCTTTGTCTAGGTTGTGCTGCGAGTCGCAAAGGGGAAATCTGAAAACAAGAGTTGAAATTAGATTGTTTGGAAGTATGTCGATTTAAAATATCCACGAGCAATTGTAAGCTAAGAAAAGAACGCTTTGGGAGTTCCGTCGACAGATATCTCGACGCCCGTGCAGAATAAATATTTTGGGCGCCCTCCTTGGATGTTCGCCCCGCCCCAGTCCTTTTCCTTCCACTTGTAATACATACTTCATTTTTTTTAATGTAAATCACGGTTTATAATGTCAGAGTCAAAATAGGAACGCACAATCACACTTACATCAATATACAGGGTGATTCAGAACTATGGGGCAGTCTCTCGAAAGCTCATTCTGTAGCTGAAAATAAGAAAAAAGTACATGTTCCACAAATCAGCCATTTTGTTTTTAAAACAAAATAATTCATATCTAGAGAAATGTTTGACTGATTGAGTTCAAACTCGGCATGCAGTTTCACCTAACAATGATCTGGCAAAAGAAAAAAAAGTGATTATAACCAACCATGCGTTTCAAAATGGCGGCTGTTTGAAAACGTCAAACCCAAATTGCTCAAAAAGAGTACATTTTAACAACAAATTTCAAATTACCTTTTTCGTAGCGCTTTTCATTCCCTATCGGATGGTGTAATTGTCAGAATGAATAATAATAGTTAGGTCATGTGTAATAATTAGTTTGTTCAACCCCACTCAGTAAACACAACAATGCTGTTTGTACATATGCTGCAATTATCTTTTACTTAGCTATTATCCTTCATCCGATTGTTCTGAAAGTTGCACCATCCGATGGGGAATGAAAAGAACTACACAAAAGGTATCTTGGCTTTTTTTGTTAAAATGTACAGTTTTTTTTAGCAATTTAGGTTTGAAAATGTAAAACATTTTGAATCGCATGATTAGATATAATCGCATATTTTTCTTGGGATTTCTCATTATTAGGTTAAACTTCATGCCAAGTTTGAACTCAATCAGTAAATCGTTTCTCTAGACATGATGTATTTTGTAAAAAATACAAAATGGCGGATATCTGAGAAAGGAAGCGTTTTTGGGCCTATGTTTATATGAACTTTTTTTTAATCCTTATATATAATACGTGAAGCAGTTTTTTGTGAATACAACTCCTCCCTTATTTCTGGACCAAATTTTATGTTTGATGTGTCAAAAAATTCGTCTCATTTCGAAGTTTTGCAATAAGGTTTTACTTGTCAAAAATTCTTATCCTTAATGGCGTGAGATAATCTAAAAGGTCGGGGTTTTCCCACAAGATTAACATGGAAAGAATTTAAAAACTATTTCTATACAAAACAGCTTTTTATAATAAGAAACAAACTAATCCAGCTGCTTTCGTAGAAGTAAATAATTAAATAACAAATAATACAGTTGATTCGGATGTCCAGCTACAAAATAATGTTTTAAGTTAGGCCTATACTGAACGAACGCATGTTTCAACACACACAAACCAATAAAAACTTGCGTTAAGGAATTTAAAAATAAGAAAAAACTATGTTACATCCTAATTAAAAATAAATAAGACATATATAGTAGACCTATTTATTGATAATATACGGTAATTGATAGTGAGTAACTTTTTGGTTAGGTTTTTGATTAAGTGTAGGCCTACGCCTGAGCTTACTGGTTCTTTTAACCTTTATTATAACTGTTGTTATAAAATATACGAAATATTTTGATTTGAACATTTAACATGCTTTAAATCTTTAATGATTTTGATAATTTAACATCTTTGTTTTTTGAGGTTATTATTAATCCTACACCTTTATTTATAAATAAAACATAACATATGTTTTTAGAAGGTTCCATCGAGGGTTGGCGTGCGGAGCACGCAAGGGGTCTCGCCTAGTTTTTAAATATTGACATTGCCCAGCCCAGACATTGCCGTATAGTTCCGGATCACCCTGTATAGGCGATAACTGTGTGTTAAGAGTTTAACTATTAAATTACTCTTAAAGAATTCAAATGAATGGTATCCAGCCAAATCTTATGATAATAATAATAATAATTGTACAACTCTATTTAACTTACCAATGTCATGTGATCAGGATACTCCAGCTGATTGTTAGACTAAATACAGGAAACGTCAGAAAACTAGCTCCGCTAGCTCTCGCTTCTCTCGGGGCTAGTTCGTTCGGTTCCAGGTCAGGAGGTACCAGCTCCGGTTCTTTACTGTAACATAACCTCGCCATGTTGGTCCTGATGCCCGCGCAGTTGTACTCCTCTCTGCCCGTGCAGACGCACGTGTCCAACTTGGCGGCCTTATCCTGTCTGCGTAGGATGTTGATGGAGTTCTTACACCGGTTGGAACATTTCCGCCCGTGGAACATGCTCTTGCAGTATCTGTTGTAGTAGTCCAGCGCTGTCGAACATTCGTTGTCGGCCGCGCAGATGTAGTGCGCAAGCGTACAAGATACCACGGACTCGTTCCTGGCGGCTCTTGCTACGTGGGGACGGCACACTTCGATTTTGGTTTTGGTGTCTTTGCAGAGCTGGTCGTCTTTGCATTCGCACTGAAACAGAATGTCGGAAATTTTGAATGATCGCGTTCACAGGTTTGAAAACACATCAAACAAAAAAGAAGAGACAGAGAGAGACAGAAAGAAGCAATAACACAATTTAAAAATGTACAAACATTATAAATAAGATCAGTACTAGAACAGCAACGTGACTGCAATGCCCACACAAAAATACCCTTACAAAGAATCAAAAGTAGAACGCGATAAAAAGAGCCACACATAAACATAAATTTATACTATACATACTCCGAAGAAATGACAAACTCACAATAATCCCTCCCTACTTCCCCTAGAGAACTTTTCAGAGACTAATCTAGGCTCCTTTTTATCTCAGAAATATTTAAAGTTCCAATTAAAAAATTGTTTTAACTGTAAAAATTGTAGACAAAATAATGGATTCTGCCAACGGGCATGACACACTAAGAAACATTCTTCTTCGCAACCAACAACGTTTTAAGGTTAAGTTTTAGCGCTCTATTATATAAATATCCTGTCATTCAGGCAAAAAAACTTGACCCACCACCCTACCCCGTTTCAAGTGTCTCTGCCTTCATACTGTAATCTGTTTCTATTTGCTTCGCAGCGAGTCTCCGCGGGGGGAGGGGGGGTTGGAGAGCGAAGCGAGCACAGGTGGAGCTTGTAAACATAACCTTAAACGGTTCACACAGTTGTTGACGTTTTACAGCTGATGGACTAAATCAGCTATTGTATGTTAACGAATAAATCAAACAATACAACCTCGCGCATGCGTACACTCTTTTATATATATATATATACACTCGCTTTTATAGGAGTTGTTAATCACAAGTATAGTTCATGGGAATCCGTGTGGTTCGTGGGTGTTAGGTGCGCAGTAACGCATTTGTGTGCTATCTTCCTATTCCGCGCATCTCGCAGTGCGCACCGTATCTCACGCAGTATCATAAATAAACGGTACCAGATAACTACCCCATACTTTCTCCCAGTTGAAACTTTATACCTTCCCAAGAGTAGCATAGGAGGTGGTTATTTAGAATTGCAAAAGTAGGACATACCATGGAAAATATTAGATGTATGTAACACACATCCATATTATATTATTTTATTATATTATTATTATTATTAAAACTATTGATCGATTTCGATCAAATTTGCACCAAACATGCCAATTAGACTTGTATAGATGCACGAAATAAGGTTTTGAACAATTTTGAAAAACAAACCCCCTTTATGGCCTAAACCCCCACAAAATATGTTATTATTACCCTATTATTATTACCTAAACGAGAATTTTTAGAAAGAAGCGGTTTTTGCATTTGGTAGGGTACAAATAAGCAAAATTTTATCAAAATCGTTAGAGCCGTTTTTGAGAAATTTTGATTTTTCTCGTTTTTTGGTCATTTTTGGGGGGTAAAACCCATTAAAAATCAAAAATTTGAAAACAATAAAAAAAACACCTAGACATATTCCAGAACTACACCTACATACCAAATTTCATCAAAATCGGACCGTTGGTATGGTCTTCAGCTTTGTACACATCCTAACAGACTCACGGACACTTTTTTGGGTTCAGGGAGCACCAAAACAAATAATTCCACTAAAAATATGTTTGGATTCAGGGAGCACCAACACAGATAATTCCACTAAAATTTTTTTTGGAGTTCAGGGAGCACTAAAACAGATAATGCCACTAAAAATTCAAATTCGAAAATTTGGACGAAAACAATACTTTCTCCATATACTACGTATACGGGGGAGAAAGTAAAAATTTACAAACATTATAAATAAAATCAGCACTAGAACAGCAACGTCACTACAGTGCCACACAAAAATACCCTTACAAAGAATCAGAACTAGAACGCGATAAAAAGACAAAAAGAGCGACATATAAACATAACTTTATACATGCTCCAAAGAAATTACGAACTCACAATAATCCATCCCTACTTCATCCAACCATAAAGAATTTTGCTTTTTTTAGGCCTTAACTTCATAATTTTGAAATAGCCTCGGGTTTCTTGGAATATTACGAAAAATCATCTATGTTACTTAACATGAATCAGTTGTGGATACAGATCTATAAAGCCTACCTGTTCTTATACGCACTGCTTGAGAATGCCAGTTAAAATGAGAATGTTTCGAAATGGAGGAAATGGAATTTGAATGTTTATGTAAAAATGTTAAAAGAGTTTTTACAAAAATTTGTCTGATATCAAAACAGTCATACAGCTTTCATCAGTTGGATATCTTTTTGGTTTACGCAGCGCCATCTTCATAACAGATCTCTGGATGACATCTAAGGGAGCCAGTATGGATTTGCAGGCGCATCTTCAAACAATTACCCCCCCCCCCCCCAAGCAAAGATTGGCAACTGTCTTATTTCACGAAAGTAATTTCCTTTACATTTCTAAAACATAGATTAACTTTCTAATTTTACGACTCTAATTTTTCTTTCACGTGCCGACCAAGTTGAGCGTTTATCCAACACAAGACACCCAAGTATTTGTAGGAGTCGGCTCCATCAATATTACTACAGGCACAGAGCTTACTTACATAATTTTAATTTAATACGTTCATAAGGGCAATCACTATTGGATCTAAGCAAGGCCGTAGACAGGAAAATTTGGGGGGGGGGTGTCAGTCAGGACCGGGGATTTGAATTTAAACCCTTTTAACACGTTCACTGCTAAGGACGCACATGTGAGCTTGGCCAATGAATACAGAATACTATTATTACTAGTATTCTGTATTCATTGGCTTGACACTGAACACTATGAGAAGCGGCCGATGCACAGTGCATTGCACGCCAACCCCATATTGGGAGTACTTTCAATACACAATGTATTGCGTGCTTCGCACGCCAACCCCCGTTTTGGAAGTATTTCAATACAAAATGCATTGCGTGTTTTTTTGGAGTAAAGTATTTTTGTTGAACCTTCATAGTTTTCTTATTTAATATCAGATCAAGCTCACAAGAGAGTAAGGCTGTAACCTACTGCATCCGTGCGTATTGTACGTTGTAGTTTAATCAAGTAAATCTAAATATCAGTATGCATGCAATGCACAATGATGTAAAATACGTTGCTGGATCCTCTGTTGTGTTGTCTATTTTATAATTTAACTTGCACTTTTTAAACCTAGTATTAATTTTTACCGCTAAATTTCGGGATTTCGGAGGGGGGGGGGGTAACTTGGCTACGGCTAGTCCAGGGAAATTAAACAATAAATCCTAAATATGTTTCTACAGCACCGATCGAAATGCTGTTTTCGGCATTGTGTTCGGAGAAGTATCGGGAAAAAAGTCTACATAAAATACCTTGTCGGCAGACAAAAAGTGCATTTTGGGCATGCATAAAGTGCATCTAGAAGTGCATCATTTCCCATGTAAGAATTGTTTGAATTCATGAAAACTTATCAAAATTTGTATAGAGGGGTTTTGGGGTCGCAGATTCCGAATCTGCTATTGAAAAATATGTCCGACCACCATGGGACCCCCATGGATACGTTTAGAAATTAAAACACATTCTGTGATTGTATAGGTTAAGTAAGTGCCTTGTGTTTTTATTTTTAGGAGTTGCAATTCTGTTGTACAAAAGAACGTAATTGCTACAGTTAGAAAAAAATATATCGAAATCCAATATTGACATTATTTTTCCGATATTGCGATAATATCGAATCTCTAATATCGATATAATACAGGAAAAATCGAAACAAAAATATCGATATTTACTAAATATCGATATCGCAACATCCCTAATAATCGTACGAGCGACACGAGCACAAGGGTTGGCGTGCGAAGCACTCAGTAATTCCCGATATTAGATATAGCTGACCAAGTAGACAAATTGTTCAATCTCGAAAGTGTTAGTGACAGTGTTCTAAGTTTAAAATTGCGTTCTGTTCTCGACGTCGTAACATTTAGTCCGGTCATAATAGATTACTGTGCGACTCGACAATCTGTGCTCGTGATTAATATCGCATCTGTGCTCTGTGTGCTGTGTTCTGCCAAGACACTCCCAATTGATCTTTGTTTGTTACTTAATTAAAAGCTTCTCCATCTCGACCGACTGAGCGTGTTTTCTCTGGAGACCCCCGGTTCAATCACCCGGTTGTAAATTATCACTTCTTTCGCGTAGTAAAACATTTTGAATTTGTTCCGTTTGAGATTTGTAAATATAACAACGTCCAATGGAGGGAAATTTATTTCAAAACTCCAACGAAGAACTTTGCGCGTTCGCACGATTATAAGCTGAACGATTCGACCGCGCTGCTGAACCGCTGGCGTGAGTTGAGAGAATTTCCGAAATTCAGTTTATATGTTTTAGGGTTTCAATCGACTATTTCTGTAATTGGTCTATTCTCGAGGGCGCTGAATAGCTGCCCAGTGAACGAAATATATTAGTGGAATTTGGTCGCACCGCAGCCCCTGGCCCGGCTCACGCGCTGCTTTGTTCCGCTACTTTGTATTTCTAACTTGTACAGCTGTTCTTTTTTACATTTTCCCCAAGATCATCACTGCATAAACCCGGTTTCGGTCTTAGCCTCTTCCAAAGTTCGCCTCCACCTGTTTCGAACCTGAGCCTGCCTCCCCGTCCATGCTATCATTCCATCTCAGCTTCGGTCTGCCGTGCCTTCTTGATCCGTCTGGTCTTGCTAGGAGAATCTTTTCGGTTGTATGGGGTCCTTCTCGTCGAATGAAATGTCCTGCCAACCTCAAGCGTCCAAGTGTTACTCTTTTCGCCACGTCTGGGTCTACATATAGGTTGTACAATTCATTATCAAACCTTTTTATCCAGATTCCAATTTCTTGAACTGCTCCGTAAATCCTTTCAAAAATACCTCGAAAAGGAAGGGTTTTTAGAAAAAATTTCAAGAGGCAAAATGTTTATTTCAAAGTGCTTGACCTAAACAATTGCTTATAAATCGATTTCGTAAATGTTATTTTTTACAAAATTTTCTTAGATGTAGGAGTCGACTTAAGGGTCGGCTCTAGCTGTCGGCCATGTTGGCTGACACTCCATCAGACCAATGTTAAATTAAAATCCAAATTTTTCCTTTATTTTTGATCGGAAAATTATAAACGATATGTCATTTTAAAG
>JAGFPH010005901.1:9763-20219 GCA_018207615.1 Philaenus spumarius
GTGAGTGAGTGAGTGAGTGGTATTTTGCTTTTATATATATATATTTATGTATTATTTAAGGAAATACATTATATATATATATATATATATATATATATATATATATATATATAAATGATGCCTAAAAACGTGTTCTGGGAACCATGATCTGTGCTCATTGACCACTCCTGACCTAAAGTCTCATCATAAGAGTCCCTGCAACAGCTCAACTTTTCTATGGAAATTCGCTAATAAAAGACCACGCGATGGACAGAATTTATACTACTTTATTGTGTAGCAAAAGTAATATTTTCTTCCCCTCTTAGTCAATATACATTGTCTTCTTTGTAATGAAGACATTTACTTCATTGTTCCGCCTTTTATAAAGAAGATATTTTTTTCTTCTGTTCAAGAATCTTTTATTCCTTTATTCACTTTAACGACGACATAGAAAATGTTTTTCCACGAAAAGCATTCCGAGATTCCAGTAACTCTGTACATGCTGTCTATATAGGTAGTGGTTCAAGTGTACCTGTTTTTATTCTAGTTTGCGGTAATGGTTATTGTTGTAACTGATTATGATGGTACTTGTTTTAAGCATTTGTAGTAGTATTTATTATGTACATAATTTAATCAAAAACAATTGGGCTGATTTAAGTTGTATATTTTTATAAAGAAAATATAATATGTGAACTGGTAAAATTATGGAAAAAAGTGCGCATACAGCCAATGTATTATACCAGGTGACTTAAAAGTCCCACTCTCCCCCTTTAACTTCTGTGTTTGTTAAAACAAACAAATATCCTGTAGGGAACGATACTAACTTAGCCCAAAGTATCTTTTGAAGCAATCGGAAATTTTGAGTGTCCCCTAAAAATGGGGGATTTTGGGAGCAACTCAAAATTTTTAAATGGGAAGTATGGTCATGTGATACCTCATTTTAAAGTTATATTTAAACTAGGAGAATGACATAAAGAAAATAAAAATCGGACCACCCAAAACAAAATGGCGGCCCTAAAAGTGTTGAAATAAATCGACATAAAGTTGTCAATATCTCGAAAAGGAAGAGTTTTTCGAAAAAATTTCAAGAGACAAAAAATGTTTATTTCAAAGTGCTTCGCCTAAAATATTGCTTCCAAGTCGATTTCGTAAACTTTAAGTCGACTCATACATTTTAGAATATTTGTAAAAAATGAAATTTACGAAATCAATTTAAAAGCAATTTTGTAGATCAAGCACTTTGGAATAAACATTTTTTGCTCTTGAAACTGTTTCTAAAAACTCTTCCTTTTCGAGATATTAGCAACTTTATGTCGATTTAATTCAACACTTTTAGTGTCACCATTTTATTTTGGGTAGTCCGATTTTTATTTTCTTTATGTCATTTTCCTAATCTTAAATAGACCTGTAAAATGAGGTATCACAAGACCATACTTCCCATTTAAACATTTTGAGTTGCCCCCAAAATCCCCCATTTTTAGGGGATACTCAAAATTTCCGATTGCTTCAGAAGATACTTTGGGCTAAGTTAGTATCGTTCCCCAAAGGATATTTGTTTGTTTTAACAAACACAAAAGTTAAAGGGGGGGTGGGACTTTTAAGACACCTGGTATCACTGGACAAGCCTTTAGCTTAGTTGTAATTTAAAATAAATTAAAACATAAAGTTTACGTTTTGTAAGATAATGTTTTATTAAAATATTAAAGCATATGACAAAATTAAAATTATGCATTAGTTGTATATTCCGAAACGAATATAACGTTTTAATGTGCAAAAGAATATTTAGAAAAATGTGTAATAAAAGATAAATATATCAATTTCCACCTACAATAATTATTATTGTGATTATAAGGTTCAAACAGAAAGTACACACTGTAATTTTATTTACTTTTATTTTTTTAAGAAAACATATAAAACATAAAATCATCGTAAAATTTATCAAATATTTCCTTTAAATTCTTTACGCGTGAAATATTGGAGAAATGTAAAATTATGAACATATTTTCCTGCAAATCAACCACTTCCTCGCACCGGCGTTTTATAGCCTACTCATGTGGAAATTATTTGCTTTATTCAGAAAATAAACAAAAAAATTATTGTATTTTGTAGGAAAATAATTATATTAAAACAATGTAAAATATTTTCACGGGGAATGTACTGAAAATATATCTTTCTAACATCACGTGATTTGGTTAAATAAAACCATTATAAGCATGCACACTGATTCGGGCTTGAATGCTGGCACTTTAGCAAACCGCTACTAACCCGACTAAAAACATCAGTACCCGGTACATCTCTGTTTAACACGTTCACTGCTAAGGACGCACATGTGAGCTTGACACTGAACATTATGAGAAGCGGCCGACGCACAGTATCGCACACTGACCCCCGTATTGAGAGTATTTTCAATACACAGTACATTGCGTGCTTCGCATGCTAACCCCCGTATTCTGGGTATTTTCAATACACAATGCATTGCGTGCTTCGCACGCCAATTTCAAGCCTATGTGCTATGGACGCACATAAGCGTCCGCTTTAAAATATTAGTGATTATTACGTAAAAAGGTTCAAAAATACAAAATAAACTAATTTCTACTCATTTAGGCTATAAATATAAACAATAAAGGTCAGCTCCTAGCATAGGAAATGCTTGATAGAACATAATAGCAATGCTTTATTTATTTACTCATTTAAAAGTCAAATCCAGTGAGTAACAAGTTTTGTCTTCGACAACATTTCCAGTGTTCAACACTGTATGAAGTAATTTCGTGTGAAGTTGATTAGTTATTGATAAACCATTTTACCCGAGCCTATCTGTCTTCTCCAAACTGAAAATAATGATTAAACTAGAAACACGCGCAAAGTAGGAGGTCCTGCTAATTACATGGCTTGATATATTATGATTACCTAAAACATAAATTGTATCTAGAACAAACTGTAGACACTAAGCTGTGATAATCAGGTCAAAATTATTATCGTAGCGTCCAAACGACTTTAATAATAAACGTATATAGTATGTTATTATAAATAAACGGTACCAAAAACTGACACATACTTTCTCACAAACATATTTAAATTATTAACTCGTTCACTGCTAAGGACGCACATGTGACACACATTGCACGCCAACCCCCGTATTGGTAGTATTTTCAATACACAATGCATTGCGTGCTTAGCATACCAACCCCCGTATTGGGAGTATTTTCAATACACAATGCATTGCGTGCTTCGCACGACAACCCCCGTATTCGACGAATTTTCAATTCACAGAGCATTGCGCAATTTGCTCGCCAATTTTAAGCCTTTGTACTATGGACGCACATGTGCGTCCGATTTAAAATATTATTGATTATTACGTAGAAAGGTTCAAAAATTTAAAATAAACTAATTTCTACTCATTTAAGTTATAAATATAAAAAATAAAACGTCAGCTCCTAACTTAGAAAATACGAAATTTGCGTAGCAGTGAACGCGTTAAGGGTGAGGTAAACATCCACTAGTTCCTTTAAAGGAAGAATCACATTAGAAAACGGTGTGAGAAAATGATTTTTTTTTCTCCACTTACGCCCTTTCCCCACACCCCCGGTCCATCGCGCCAGGGCGAGGCCAAGTATCTGCACTCACGTTGGATTCTGATGGCAGGTTTTATTATAGGTTTGCGTGACTACAGTATTCAGCACACAAAAGGAGACTAGTGAATCAGGTAATGACATCTCATGTCCCGTCTTTCCATGCTCTACTTTACTTGCTTGCGTCAAAAGAAATGTTAAATTACTTTTTATAGTAATACAAATTCTAATTTCCCCTAACATATTATTCAAATCCACGCGTTTGCATATTGCTACACAAATTTAACAGGACTTTAGATATTCGCAACAAAAGTGTGTGAGACTGTAGCGCGTTAGAAGCGAAACTTCTTACATTTACTTTCTCACTATACTATAGCATAGACAAAGTATAGTGATCGCAAAAAAAATCGATGTATTGTGAAAATATCCGTTTTGGGACCCCCCGAGTCCAAAAAAAGTGGGTTTTACAAAATGTCTGTCTGTATGTATACAAAGCTAGAGAGAAAACTATTCGATCGATTTCAAACAAATTTGCACCAGACATGTCAAGTAGGCCTGCATAGATGCACGAAAAACGACTTTGAAAAATTTTGAAAACCCCAAAAAATCAGTTATTATTTTTTTATAAAAAAACGGCTCTAAAGATTTTGATAAAATTTGTCTTATTTGTAGCCTTTAATGTACCCTACCATATTCAAAAAACCGCATCTTTCTAAAAATTCTCGTTTAGCTAATAATAATAATAATAACAACTAATTTTGGGGGGGGGGGTATGTATGTATGTATGTCTGTATGTATACAAAGCTAGAGCGAAAACTGTTTGATAGATTTCAAACAAATTTGCACCAGACATGTCAAGTAGGCCTGTATACATGCACGAAAACGGTTCTGAAAAACGGTTCTGAAAAACTTTGAAAAACAACCCCCATTTTGGCAAAAAACCCCCAAAAATCTGTTATTATTTTTTTATAAAAAACGGCTTTAACGATTTTGATAAAATTTGGCTTATTTGTAGCGTTTAATGTACCCTACCATATGCAAAAAACCGCATCTTTCTAAAAATTCTAGTTTGGATAATAATAATAACTGACTTTTGGGGGGTTTGGCCATCTAAGGGGTTGTTTTTCAAAAAATTTCAAAACCTTTTTTCGTGCATCTATACAGGTCTAATTGACGTGTTAGGTGCAAAATTGTTCGAAATCGATCGAATAGTTTTATTTTTAGCTAATAATAATAATATGTATTAGTTAATCTCCTAGTTTAAAATCACCCCTCCTACAATAATGAAGTCACTGTGAATCTGTTTAATAATTTAAATATGTTTGTGAGAAAGTATGTGCCAGTTTCTGGTACCGTTTATTCACGATTCTAAGCCTTGCTGTATTTGCATTCGTTCTATTATATAATCGGCATTGAGTTTAAACATCGTTTAAGATGTATGTTTTTTTTACAATCCCTTTTCATTACTTCGTTTTTGACAGCTAAGAAACAAACTAGGAGTACAAAACCCAAAGCTATATTTTAAGCGATCAATATCTTTGACTTTTGGTCTGAATTGTGCTATTTAACTTATAGTTTGCACGTCTATTATATTAATTACAAATATAGATCTACTAAGGATGACAAACTTAGTGAATTTTAAAATCCACCACCCCACTGAATTTAAAATATTTTCTATTAAAATCATTGATTTAAGTAATGTAGGCCTACTTTTAAAATGCATGATATATTGTTTAGATTTCCAAAATGTCTTTAATGTTTTTATTTTTATTTTAAGAGTTTATTTAAGACCTCAAATTATTTTAAGACCAAATTCGCCTCAACGTGTAACCTTATTTGAAGTATTTGTATTTTTTTATTTATTTTTTTATTTTATAATTTTATTTTGCTCTATAATAATTTTTATATACATTGATATCTTCTACTACCAACAGAGACAACTACAGTTTGACAAATCTACCTTGTAAAAAAAACTATCAAACATTTTGAATCATATTACTTTAAATGAGCAATTCTTTGTATCTGTCGCGGATCTCGAAAACGGCTATAACGAATTCAAAGAAATTTTGTATTTGGGTAGTTTTGATTTTTAAGTACACCCATGTAGTTGTATTTCGTGTAAAAACGCAATTTTTTGAGAAAATCTAATTTAAAAATTGAACAATTTTAACATAGGGTCTTATGGGTTGCCATGTTGGTTACAAAATAACAACGGAATAGTAAATAAAGCGATCAAAACAGCTGTTTATAAACAAGCCAATTTATATTATTTTATCAGCTGTTCATCGGATAGTTTTTAGTACTGTTAAAAAACAAGCTAATTTATACTGTTTTAGCACGTTGGAATTAGAATAAATTGGGTCTGATTTAACAATTTATTTTGTAAAAAAAAAAAGTAAACTTGGCAAAGATGGATAAATTCTAATAGTCAATTTTGTAATATAGGCCTGGCTCATTTCTTAAATATAGTATTGAGGTAATGTTAATCCTGCAATAATGTTTACTATATTTAGGCCTGGTTTCAAAACTTTAGTTGACAGAAGATAGTAGAACTAGGACTGTCGACTATAAACTTCAACTATAAAATTGTAATGAAAGCCTCTCACGTTTCTAAAGCATGTATTTGAGGTTATAATTAATCTTGTAATTATTGTTAATTTAAGCCTGGTTTCATAATTTTACAAACCTATGTACAAACGAGTCAAAGATTAACGAAATTCTTTAGCGAATTTTCCAACTGCGAGCGAAGGGTCCAGGGGCAGATCCCCTAGTTAGTGTTTATACTACGTTGAATAAACTATTAATATCTTCAACGATGTAATTTATTCTGAAATGACCCGGCCACCAGGTGAAGGTGCGGCATTGATTAAACACCTGTCAATGTCTGCATAAATAATTCCCAATTGAAACTCCTGCTTGGCAGCTAGATTGCTTTCCTATAATTCAATATCTACTTTACATTGTGCTATTGGATTCGCCAACACTACTGCCAAATAAATATATCCGAGCCTCTATATTTAGTTATACAGAGTATACAGGCTCGGATACAAGTATATACATAATCAACACAATGTTGTATTTCTGCTTCTAGTTCGGATAGTACCCCACAGCGAACGGTGTTAGATTTTGTTTAGGATTATATACAGAGTGTACTGAATTCAGATCCGAGTGTAAAGGGTGTCCGTAAAACATAAAACATGATTAAATGCAATCATTGTTCATGTTTTATGTTGTAAAAAACTCTCATTTTTAGGAAATGAGTTCGCAATATATTTTTAGATGGCCCTAACCATGATCACATAAATATAATGAACTTCAACTTTTTGTATTGTAAAATATATATCTGAAAAAATCTTTAAAAGTGCTGTAAAATCTGAGAAATATGAAATCTAAACAGTTTTAAAAATGATTTTAGATTCATCTGAAAGAAGCATCTATAGTTGGAAATATATGTGATGAAGCGGCTGGCTGTATGCGCAGAAGCAGGGATTTTGTCAATGCGCATGCGCTAACAGCGAGTAGGTCTGCGTAGCGAGTCAGTCTGTGACATAAGTTCATCTCGTTGTAAAGTACACTACCGTTCCTAAAAACATTGCAGTGTTGACGCTTCGGGTTTATTTATGTGGTAAGGAAACCATTACTTATTTTTACTCTGTTTGTGGTGTACAAACAAAAATGGATGTGCATCCGAGTTGTTCTACTAGTAGGAAATCAGTGACACAGTAAGCAATGCGCCGCGCTCCGGCCGTAAGAAACAGACTGGGTAGTAGAGAGTAGGCAGCAGTCACATCCCCCACCCCGCCACATAGTATACCTCTCCTCCCTTCCCCACGCAATCTCCTGCCTGCACGACCCGCTTCTTCACATATATTTCCATCTGTACTGGTGCCCTGAAGAGTGGAAATTTTGGGTACATTCAAAATACCATAGAAGAACCTACGTCATGTGACATATCAAAATAAAAATATGTTTAGATAATGCTAATGGCACTAATAAATTTCACTTTTATTTGATTGAAAATGTTATTTCAAAAGCCAGATGACATTTGATATTTTGTGCTGAACATTCAAATATATTTTGCGCCGAGAGTTTGGTTACGATAGTCTTTTAACGCCCTTTATTGACATGTCACAAGATAAAGACAGATTTTAAAAGATAAAGATAAAAGACAAAGAAGAAGATTTTTAGCTTCTCATTTTAAGCACCCCTAAAAATACCCTATTTAGTGGGAAAGGGTAAATTGTCTACATATAAAATAAGAAACTTTAGTTAATATTCCAAAAAGGGTTGACCTGTATTCCATGCAAAAATTAAGGTGAGGAAAGGTTTTAATAACAATGTACAGTAACCAATGCACAGTTTTCGTGTAAATTTAAATAAAAGTGCAAACTATTTATAATTGATTAGAATGCTCAGGCCTCTGCTCGCTTCGCTCTCTACCCCTGACAAAGAAAATGCAAACGCATTATTGTATACTATGATATTGTCACGGGAATGACGATGGTTTAGGACTGACATTTTTTATTTTTATATATAAGAGATGCAATTTTTCAAGTTATAAATTATGACCAAAATTTTATACGGTAAAGCAGTATTTCAAACTGGTCTAATTGAGTAAATATTACGTTGGCATATTTTTAATAATGATACTTGTTTAAGTTATGATATTGTATGCCTTGTTCTTTCGCTATTATCTATCCTACAAAAACGATTGGTTTTGACGAATAGGTTACCTGATTCTAAATTAGCAAATTTGATTCCTATGGTAATAAACACAAATTCTTTCAAGAAACTTGTTTGGGTTCAGTATAGGCTTGACCTAAAACTATGTTAAGCCTATGAACCAAATCAGCTGAATTATTTGTAGTAGGCCTATGTTACAACAAATGTTAGAACAATAATACACTAGCTGCCCGATCCGGCTTTGCACGGGTAGACAAATCAAAGTTAAATGTACATTAACAACAACAAAATATATCAATAAAATAGTAACTTTGAACCCCCAAACCTCCCCTAAAATTTACAATTTTGTTTAAACCTTTCTTAGCGAGCACCTAGGGCCCGAGAGGAAGCTACATACCAAATTTCATTCCAATCCATTCGGCGTTTTTTTTTTTTAGTAACTTTGATCTCCCCAAACCCTCCCCCCCTCCTAAAATTTATAATTTTTGAAAATCTTTCTTAGCGAGCACTTAGGGCCCTAGAGGAAGCTACGTACCAAATTTCATTATAATCCGTTTGGTGGATTTTTTAGTAACTTTGAAACCCCCCTACAATTTCGAATTTTTTTAATACCATTCTTAGCGAGCAGTTAGGGCCCCAGAGGAAGCTACATACCAAATTTCATTCCAATCCGTTGGATAGTTTTTGAGAAATCGTAATGATTCAGTGAGTGGTATTTAGCTTTTATATATACAATGTGTCAAAAAAGTCTGGGTACGGCTTAATATTTCGTATATAAGGAAAATTTGAAGGTAGATGTAATTGAGGAACCTACTCTATGTAAAAATACTATTTTATTAAGATATCAAAAAATGTATCCGCCATCTTGGATCCGCCATTTTGAATGTAACTTTGTTTTTTTTTAAATAGGAAGGTGGTCGTGTGATACATCATTTCGATGTAGAATTTCAAGAAAACACCAACGGTGAAATTTTCAAAACCATATTTTTAACCGATTAAAAATGGCGGTGTTTCCGATTTTGTCCCATTTTGATGTATTAATTTTGTTTTAATATTAATTATTATTCTTTTTGGATTCAGAATTAAATAAGCTATCAAACGATATGCCACACAACAATATTTGGTTGAAATACTCGAAATCAATTTTAAAAAAATCAAAATGGCAGTAACTGAAAAATTTTAAATACTCCCAAATATCGTTTAATTAATTTTACTTTCTCACTATGATGTTGATATTTTTGTAGAAACATCCGTTTTGGGACCCCCTGAGTCCAAGAAAGTGGTTTTTACAAAATGTCTGTCTGTATGTATGTCTGTATGTATGTATGTATGTATGTCTGTATGTATGTCTGTATGTATACAAAGCTAGAGCGAAAACTGTTCGATCGATTTCAAACAAATTTGCACCAGACATGTCAAGTAGGCCTTTGACATGAAAAACGGTTTGGAAAAATTTTGAAAAGCAACCCCCATTTTGGCAAAAAAAAACCCAAATAGCAGTTATTCTTTTTTTACAAAAAACGGCTCTAACGATTTTGATAAAATTTAGCTTATTTGTAGCTTTTAATGTACTCTACCATATGCAAAAAACCGCATCTTTCTAAAACTTCTCGTTTAGCTAATAATAATAATAACTGATTTTTGGGGGGGGGTTGGCCATAAAGGGGGTTGTTTTTCAAAAATTTTCCGAAACCTTTTTTCGTGCATCTATACAGGCCTAATTTACGTGTTTGGTGCAAATTTGTTCGAAATCGATCGAATAGTTTTATCTCTAGCTAAAAATAATTCGACCACGCAGCTGAACCGCTGACGTGAGTTGAGCAAATTTCCAAAATAAGTTTATATGCCTATGTTTTAGGGTTTCAACCAACAATTTGGGAAATAGGTCTACTCACGAAGGCGTTGAAGGTTGAAGTCGTCCGAGTGACATAGACAACCAACACGTGTACCAAATTTGGACCAAACCAAATCGGTCTAAAAATGCGGCCGCTAGAGTGCGAACACATATATACATATATATATATATATGAGTTTTAATGACACCCAAAAACGTGTTCTGGGGACCATGATCGGTGCTCATTTGGTACTCCCGAACTTGGGTCTCACCATAAGGGCCACTGCAATAGCTCATTTTTCCTATAGAAATTCGCTAATAATAATATTTATTAGGTAATCTCCTAGTTTAAAATCACCTCTCCTACCCCACCTACAATAATGAAGTCACT
>JAGFPH010005901.1:20319-51855 GCA_018207615.1 Philaenus spumarius
CTTTTTATATGGGACTCAATCGTTTAAATTAAACGAAATTTACTTAACTAAATAAATCTATTAAATCAGGTAACCATGCCTCTCTTAACTTGCGAAATATTCGCACGGGGTAGCTAGTAAAAGATTAATTCTATCAGGCAGATGAACCTCAGAAGTGAATTCAATTTCTCAAAAAATAAGTTAGTTTCCAAAATTCAGTTTATATGTCTTAGGGTTTCAACCAACTATTTCGGAAATCAGTTCCCTTACTAAGGCGCTGAATAGCTGCCTACGTGTATGAAATATATTAGTCGAATTGCTTTGCAAAAAACCGCATCTTTATAAAAATTCTCGTTTAGCTAATAATAATAATAATAACAGATTTTTTAGGAGTTTTTGGCCAAAAAGGGGGTTGTTTAAAAAAAAAATCAAATCATTTTTTCGTGCATCCATACAGGCCTAATTGACGTGTTCGGTGCTAATTTTGAAAATTTTTTAAAAAACCCCCAAGAAATCAGTTATTATTTTTTTATAAAAAAACGGCTCTAAAGATTTTGATAAAATTTGCCTTATTTGTAGCCTTTAATGTACCGTACCATATGCAAAAAAACCGCATCTTTCTAAAAATTCTCGTTTAGCTAATAATAATAATAATAATAATAACTGACTTTGGGGGGGGTTATGGCCACCTAAGGGGTTGTTTTTCAAAAATTTTCAAAACCTTTTTAAGGGCATCTATGCAGGCCTAGTTGACGTGTTTGGTGCAAATTTGTTCGAAATCGATCGAATAGTTTTATCTCTAGCTAATAATAATAATATTTATTCATTAATCACCTCTTCTACAATAATGAAGTCACTGTGAATATGTTTAATAATTTTAATATGTTTGTGAGGAAGTATGTGCCAGTTTCTGGTACCGTTTATTAAAATTATGACTAATCAATTTTTGCCTGTATTGAAGTTACAAATTCGTTATTTTCCATAACATGAGTCTAATTTGCAACAGCAACTCATGTTTTCTCGATGACTACTTAGGTGATGTTATTACAACAAAAACATACAGGTTTTCATACTTACAGAGCAAGTGCTTTTAAACATTTTAAAATATTATATCTTTTCATTGAATTGAATATGCAATTACAGTGTTTATTGCATGTAAAAGATAACCTAACTAATTTTGATGCTCGTAGTGAAGTCCACTCATGTAATGCAAGAAATAAAAATAATATAAATGTTCCACATGCCAGGCTTACAAAATCGCGAGCTCACTTTGATCAAAGTAGAATAAAGTTGTTCAATATGTTGCCAGATGATGTCAAACATATGCCTAGACACAAAGTAAAACTTTACGGATCTGGCTCGAAGCTAAAGCTTTGTATAGTGTCACAGAATTTTATGACTAAATAAAATCCATGGTTCTGATTGGAATTAGGGTCATGGCAATGAAACTATGGTGTCAGTTGTAATAAATGTAAATGTATGTAAATTGTTATTGGTTTTAAATTGTATGTCTTGTTATGTTTGTGTATATATAGTTTGCTACTGTACCATATAACCTTTATTGATTGTATTAATTCAATGTTTTGAAACTGAAAATGTCTGTGCAATTGTAAAATTGTTTAATGGTGGAAAAATAAATGCAAATACAAATTAACTAAAACAGCAATTAATAATTATTTTTAATTTGTAATAATTTACCTGCTTACACGCTTCCTCAGCTAGGGTTAATTTAAATAAATTTCAAGTGAAAAAACACGGACCAAGACCGGGATTTGAACCCAGAACCTTTACCATTTTGTGGCAACGCTCTACCAACTGAGCTACCCTGATCACTCGGTTAATTAGTTCAATAATTGAAGTAAAACCGTTCAAGTGAGGTAACATCAACCAATATCTGGAGTGATCAGGGTAGATCGGTTGGTAGAGCGTTACCTAGGAGTGGTAAAGGTCCTGGGTTTAAATCCCGGTTTTGGTCCATGTTTTTCCACTTGTAATTTAATTCAATAAATAATCAAAATAATGTTTAACATTTCGATGTACGACAGAGTAGTTTAGCTTAGAGAAATACTTGAGAAATCTGTTACAATTTGGGTTATTAATTTAGTTTATCTGTGTTTATAAAAATAAGAAATCATGCACATTATAATAATATACAGGATGTCCCGTAAAACACTTTATAGAATTGTTCCTCGGGTAAAATGTACCTGGAAACATAGGTCCCGAAAACGATTTGTTTTTCATCTATCAAACATTATATTTGTTTTAAGATATTGAGTTCATGGTGTACATATTTTCTTATATAAACTTTTACCGGTGTACAAAATATAATAACAGTGTCTTGTTCATTCTAAAATGGAGGACGTTTAACATTTTTAGTGTTAAATATCAATAAAAACCTTCAATAATGTCAATAATATCTAAAAAAATTTTAACAGCCGTTATTTTGACAAAATAGAAAACATTGTTCTGATTTTTTGTAACGAGGTAAAATTTAACATAGAAAATAATTATAAAAACAAAATGGCGGAAGGAGAGAAAATGAAGAGTTCCAGATCTGCTTGTGGTCGAACTTTTTTCTTATTTTTACCCAAAAAAAACGGATAAAGAGGTTCGCGGGCCACCATGTACAGTAACAATTACATAATCTACTTATATAAAGCTAGACGGTAACACTGATTCACTGAAATTAATTATTAGGCACTTCCAGTAATTGTACCTCCCTCGACCTCATACTTGAATTAAAGCTCTCGACAAGACACTTTTAGGAAAATTGCCAGAATTTAACATTTTTTAATTTTGAAAGCACCTTTGGGCGGAAAAGATTTTATCAATTTTTTTAATTTCTTCATTTTCCCACTTTGAGCGCATTTAGTAAGAAAGCGGTAAGAGATCGCAAAAAATGTTAAATACAAAAGTTGTAGAAAATTAAATTTCAAAAAAGAGATTTTCCGTCAGATTTAATATCCAATCATCCCTTTAGCCGCTATTAACCCGAGAAGGAGCTCCGCCAAACAATCCTTCAAATTTCCCATGTTAATCTTATGGAGATAATGTTTAATGAGTTTGAGTCAGCTGCCAAATAAAACAGCTGATTTATGCTCGGTAACCTATGTACAAACGAGCCAAAGATTAACGAGATTCTTTAGCGAATTTTCCAACTGCGAGCGAAGCGAAGCAGCCATCTGAGGCCGAAGGCCGAGGCGGGGTTGGGACGCGAAAGCGTCCAGGGGCAGAGCCCCTAGTATAAGATAAACATGCAAACAAGATGTTTTTGTTTCTGTTAAAAACTTGCTGTTGGCCTAAAACTCACAAATAAAGATACAGATGTGTTTTAATAATAAATTTTATTTAAACAACAGTGAAGTATTACAGTGACACGGGTTGGCGTAGAAAGCACGCAGTGCCCTCCCTTAGTTTAACGTTTTACATGCAATGACATCCACATCGTATTTCCGCCTTAAAAACAGACACGCCAACTAGAAACTGAGAGAACCCGTTTTATTATAAAATGTCTATTGCTATGATTAATCACTGACAGTGGTTGTGGCGCAAAGCGGAAACGTCACTGGTAACGCACGTAGGGATTTGCATTGTCACATTTTTATGACAGTTTTCGAGAATAGTAAACGGGAATGGTTGAAAATGTCATTGCTTTTATTTATTTTGTGGAATAGATTGTTCTTTTATAATTTAGTCACGTCTGTTTCACGGTTATACGGGGTGTTTAGGGTTTCAGGGCAACCTGTTTCACCAACGTTGGTGTGAAAACACTTATTTCTGTACGTTCCACTGTTTTCTATTTTGAGCGAAAATCCATAGGAAAAATGAGCTATTGTTATGGTTAATGAGCACCGATCATGGTCCCAGAACAGGTTGTGGGGTGTCATTAAACATTATATATGTGTGTGTGTGTATATAATAGTTTTATCTTTCTTTAGATATACTAGGGGCTCTGCCCCTGGACGCTTCGCTCGCAGTTGGAAAACTCGCTGAAGGCTCTCGCTAATCTTTGGCTCGTTTATACCTGGGTGACCGATCATCGATCAGTATTTTTAACACCTGGATTATATCTATACGAATACTTAGTGACTTTAAAGGAGTTATAAAAAGAAGTTGTATCTATTCGCCTTCTAAGTGACTTGAAAGGTGGTACAAAAAGAAGTTCAGAGTTTAAATTGTATGCGCATTTTTCAGAGTTTATGCGCGTTTTTGCATACATAAGACCTAGTGCATTCGATTTCTGTCGTCAAAAACCCCCTATATGCAAATTTTCATCAAAATCGTTAGAGCCGTTTTCGAGATCCGCGACAGATACAAAGATAGATACAAGAATTGCTCATTTAAAGTAATAGGATTATAGTAATTAATGTACATGAACAGTTGACTTTCTGTGAAATGTTTTTATATATCTATGGAACATAACTAAAAAATTTTTTGTAGAGTTTCCCATATCACCAAAAATAGCAACATTTCGTAAGAATTATTTGTTGCAATTTAGTTAATGTAAATATATTTTTTCTGTTAAATCTATGTATGCTTCATCAGAGCAAAATAAATCACCAAAATGTTAAAATCGTTTAGAAATAATTTACAACTTTACACCTGATCTCTTGTAAGCTCAATAAATTTGTTTCTTCAAACTGAAAGTAAACGTATAAGAAGGGATTGCTTTGAAAAGCAATAGTTTAAATGAAATTACTTTGAAACAAGTTCCACTTAGCTTTAATGTTTCGTGCTTTGTACTTTATGTTTCTCAGTTGGGAAAAAGTTCCCAACAGTATATCCAAAGTTGCCATTTTCCTTTACAAAAGTACTAGGGGCTCCACCCCTGCTCGCTACACTCACCAACCACCGCAGTGACTCGTGTTGAAGCAAATACAGATTAATTAGGACAGTGTCACTTGGATCAGGGTAGGATAATAGGAGTAGATGTGATCTGTACATAATGTAAGGCAGTGATCGGAATAGACACGCAAATTTCCAAATAATTCGAATTACTGCGCGGGATGAAATTTCACCTTTAATATATAAATAAATAATGAAAATTCGGGGGTTGATTCCCAGCCCTATAACTTAGATTAGGATAGAAAACACAAATTTATTTTAGGCCTATTTTGAACCAAACATGTTTTTGGAAAGCATTTACATTTAAATAAATTTCATATACATATATTATATCACATAGTATATATTACATATGTCGTTGAGCTCAAGTACAAAAGCTTATTACCGTCAAACGGTATAGGTGTCAGATACTAAGTGTATTTCAAGTGTTGTTAACATACAACAAAACGAAGAGAAATAAAATAACAGAATAGAAAACAACAGATTGATTACCATAAAACCTGATCTCTAAAGCAGTAATGGAAACCTTAGAAAACCTTTTTTCAAAATTCCAACATCCCTTAACAACCGTCCACAACTAAATATGTAATGGTCATATATGGCTTGTGATACCTTACATTAAATCAATTTAAACACTAAGAATTTCTGATTTAATAAGATAAAATTCTGTTTAAACGTTCGTTTACTGCGCAAAATTTGTATTTCCTAAGTTATTTTATAGAATTGTATGGCTATAAGTTATGACACTACGGAAGGTGTATAACTTACAGTATGTGTGCGGTCGGGGACCCTCGTCAGGAACGAAGTTCATCACGCCTTTTCTTCAATTCTATAACCAGCCTTAATGGCAACATACACACAACATTTTTATCTTTCAATTGCCGTTTATTATTAGATTGTTTTTTATGCAAATGTTTACTGTTTCCATACGTTTTAATGTTATTATAATAAAGATGTAGAATTAATTATAACATCAAAGCTAAGACGGTAAACACAGTTAAATGTCCATTCATTGTAAATACATTCAATAAACATAAAATGTTCGTTCATCAGTCCAGGCTTAACCTAAAATTATTGTGTGTATGTTTAATTTATTTTACCTGTCTTAACGGCAACATACATACAATAATTATAGGTTAGGCGTAGAATTATAATTACTTTTTATGTTTACTGAATATATTTCAGCGCTTGGCGACGTTTGGAACCGATTGTCTCTTAATTTAAATTGATGAACCAAAACACATGTTTCTTGAATGTATTTACATTCATTGCCCCAGCAAACAAGTTTTCAACGCTTTTTCGTCATCTATACTCTATACTCATATTATAAAGAGGTAAAGTTTGTTTGTTTGTTTGTGTGTTTGTATGTTGGGGGTATTCTCTGGCACTACTGAACCGATTGAAAAAACAGTTTTACTAATAAAAAGCTACACTATCCCTGAGTAACGTAGGCTATAATTCATTTCGATAAAAACCTTTTTTTATTCCAATATTTGTAAATTTAGTCGGAAAAAATTCTTAGGTTAGGCCCAGAATGATAAATCAACACATGTATTTACATTTATTACCATAGCAACCAATTTATAACAGATAATATAGCTGTTAGCTCCAATATTTCCACTAACAGCTGATTTCAAAATTTGAAGCAATTATTGTTGTATTTCTAGCTTTTAGGTTAGGGTTTTTAAGTGTAGGTTAGGGTGTTAGTGTGTTTTTTAACCTGAGCCTTGCTGGTTCTTTTAACCATTATTATAACTGCTGTTATAAAATATAAGAAATAATTTAATTTGAATATTTGACATTATTTACCATCTTAGTTTTGAGGTTATTATTAATCCTACACCTTTATTATAAATAAAACATAACATATGTTTTTAGAAGGTTCCATTGGGGGTTGGCGTGCGGAGCACGCAGGGGTCTCCCCTAGTTCGTCTATAAAGAGGTAAAGTTTGTTTTTTTGTTTGTTTGTTTGTCTGTTTGTATGTAGGGGTAGGGGGTAATTTCTGGAACTACTGAACCGATTGAAAAAATAATTTTACTAATAAAAAGCTACACTATCCATGAATAACATAGGCTATAATTCATTTTGATAAAAACATTTTTTATTTCAATATTTGTAAATTTAGTTGGAAAAAATCTTAGGCTAGACCTACATTGATAAACCGTCATATTTCTTGACGGTATTTACATTCATTACCATAGCAACCAATTGAATAAAATAACAGATAAAACAGCTGATTTCCATTAAAAGCTGATTTCTAACTTTTATACAATAATTTCTAGGTTAGGTTTTTATTAAAGTGTAAACCTGAGCGTTGCTGGTTTTTTGACCTTTATTATTACTGCTGTTATAAAATATACGAAGTAATTTGATTTGAACATTTAACATTATTTACCATCTTATCTTTGGAGTTATTAATAATCCTACTCCTTTATTATAAAGAAAACATAACGTGATTATGTGTATAGAAAGTTCAGACTGGGTTAGTTTTGCACGCTGCTGTTTACAGTTAGGAAAGTATATTTTCAAAAAATGATCAAGCATTTTCCTTTAATCGTGGCAAAATAGCGGCTATGTAAATTTTTAACGTCAACTATGTCAAACTACATACATTTTTCTTCTCCAATCGCTACAAAAACATTTATGTAACTTCAAAATAAATGATTTAACAACAAACATAAATCAAACTGATTTGTTTCAGTCTGTTATGGGCCATTTTAGACAATTACCGAGAAAAACGTAATTATCGTTTTCAGTTTTTTGTCGATAACGCGGTAATATTTTAAGCAACAGAAATAATAAATACCGTTTTTCGTTCCATTAAAGGAAAATGCTTTCTCTCCAGGAAAATGGCGATATTTGAGATATTAGGCGTAAAACAGTACTAGTAGGTTATTAAGTTAAATAACCGAAAAACTAAAGAGGGGCGAAACACAATTCATTGGTGATAAAATACCTAACCCACAGTGACGTCACACACTCGGACATGTAGTAAATTTATCGGTCAGACCAAACACATGGGTAAACACCTGTACTAAAGTCAGTGATATAGGGTTGTACCTCTAACCGTCCATGTGTATTGTTTCAATATTGTGTGTTACTATTGGAGTGCGGTGGAAACACTGGCAAACTGGAAACAACCATCATTGCTAAATTAATAGCCTACAAATAATTTAACTAAACTAGGTGCTGAAAAATTGGGTTTCCGAAATTCTTTAGATGGATAAATTACCACATACAAATTAGGAAAATAAGTTTCTTAGTAAACATTTTTTCGGGAACTGTGTAGTTTTCCAAATATCCACCATTTATTTGTTTTTATTCACAAAATACTTTTTATCTCCGGAACAACGTAAAGGACTATTTTGAACAAATGCAAGAAAAGTAAACCGTAGTGCATTTAATTTATTTTATCGGAAATTAATAATCAGTCTTATATTTTCTGCATATTAAACTTTAAAATTTGTTTTAAATCTTGGATTAATAATGTCTTTAATTTTAATAAAATTATTTAAATACGTAATTTTCTTGAACTACCGTACTAATTTTATTGCTTAATTTATGATAAAAAGTATTACAATAATTATATATACGGGGTGGGCTGAACCTAGCGTTAAATTTGTTTTGGGTGATAGAACAACATAAATGCAACTTAAGGGTCTGCTCCAGTAAACGAGAAAGCAACCGGAAACGCAACCGCTTCTCACTGTATCCCTATCTAAACAGTGCAATTTCTTGCAGCTGAACGCTTTGACATTGCCTCATTTCAAACCATTTTATAAGTCTATCTTTTGTAATTGAGTGTTGAAAAAAAAACTGAATCTTCTTTATAAAATTTCGGATCCGGCTTGCAAACTATTTTTCATTATTAATTATTTATTATTGTGTTAGGAAAAAAATTCAAACTTTGTACTTACAAAATGTCAATTATATAACAAATCAAAAGCATTTTAAAAAAATGTAAATTGCAAGACGGATGCGTATTGTGACTGGGCTTAAAATGAGACCTTGTAAACAATTGTATGATAAAAAGTATACGAAATAAATTATTTGAAATTTAATTGCTCTTATGGGATAAAAATCCAAGATGGCCGCCACTACAGCAGACCTTTAAATATGCAATTTAAAAAATTCTACATATTAAAAAAATTGTTTAGGCCAAAAATTACACTAGCTGAAAGTCTGGCTTTTACATAACTAAAATGCCACTACTTTAACTTGCAGCGCTATTTTAAATAGCATTATTTTAATGTCAGATAAATAGTACAATGAAATCCTCATTTTCTAAAAAAATAATTTAGGGACAGTGATTATTATGTACAAATCATTGACTGAAAGAATTTCCAATATCTAATAAGTGCCCACCTTATCATGAGATAAAGGTCACGCACAGATATCTTAAACAATTTTTTTTTATGTTAATGTGATTTTTTAAATTGTGCATTTAAGTTGCTTTTATGTTGTTCTATCACCCAAACTAATTTAACTCTAGGTCCAGACGACCCCGTATATAAATGGAGAAATCCTGACTGGCTGACTGATTCATAATAAACGCACAGCCAAAATCATGTTTGCTAGAAAATTACAACTTTCAGTGTAGCTACTGTATATACCACGGGGGTTCACTCCCAGTCCTATGACAGATAAAACAGCTGATTCGGAAGTAAAGCATAGCAACAAATGTTTGCATTTACATTCATTACCATAGCAACCAAATTAGCAAATTTAGAATCAATTACTATTCACAGCCAATAGTTTTTTTAAGTTAGGTTAACAAAATAAAAACAAAAAAAAAACATTGGGTGTGCTTAAGACCGCACTTTGGAAGTGATAACTTCTATGACCGATTTATATTTTTATCAGTAGGCCTATTAATATTAGAGGGGAATAAAGGTCAACAAATTACACAAGTCAAAATATTGTCAAAATCATATTATATCATATTTTGAAATTGCATAATTATAATATTATAATTTAATAATTATAATATTATAATATAGTAATATTATTATTATTATAATGTTATTATGTAATAATATTATAATTATAGTAAGTATGCGAAAAATAGTGATCATTATAATGTAAGCAGTATTTATTTAGTGACTAATGATTTTGAGTGAGGTATTAGTGTATGCACTCTACATAGAATTCTAAGAATTATTCAATATGCAAAGGATAATTATTATAATATTATAATGACGTATTATAATATATTATGTATCGTCTATTCCCTTTCCAAGTGCTTACTTGTCTATATATACTGCTAGCTGACTGGACAATGCTTCGTTATTGCAATAATCTGGCTACCTACAGCAAATGTTACATCTTAAAGTATTTTAGTTGATTCTGTGTGTATTTTGAGACAGTGGTTTTTTTACCGCTTGCCTATGTGCTTTTACGCGATTTGTATTAGAAAAACGCTTTCGTCTTTTTTTTTTTCCTCGTTTTCTTTTTGGTATTTGTTCTGGATGCGACTGAACTGCATCAGATGACGATGTATACTGTTCTGATATGGTTGAAAGTTGAGAAATTTGGAGACCACCGTCTGAAACCTGGGATTTTGAAGCTGACTGTATTTTCTCCACACTAATATCCATTGAGTTGTCGGGTAAAGAAGGTGCTTACTTATAATGGTCACTATTTTTCGCATACTTATTATAATATAATATATTATTATTGTATACTATGTATCGTCTATTTTTGTGTTTAAGAAAAAGGTTTGCGTGACGCGAGATTTCAGAAACATAGTCAAGCGAAAGTGCCCAACGGGCCAATAGAAGTTATCACTTCAAACATATTGACTTGTACATACGTTTTTGGAATTTGAAAACTTTCTCGCCCGTCTACTATTGTTCTTTGATCAACTATAAATCATATCTTAATATTACGATAGTAACTGAAAGGTTTAGAAAAAACCCTGTTTACTCCAGCTGTTTACTCCTGTTGAATAAAAATACTTTCTTTATAACCCTAAGTGTAGACTCATTTTCAGTTTCCATAAGTTGAAAAATCAGTATCCCCTATCAACACAAGTTCTCCTCTTGAAAGAATTATATTGGCATTACATAACCTTGTCTTAAACTTCTATGTACAGACGCAGATATACCAGGTGTCTTAAAAGTCCCACCCCCTATTATATTTTGTATTAATGGAAATAGATAGATTTGCTTTGGGGATTGTCAACATGACCAAAAATGGAGTTTTTTGGTGTAGCGTAAATTTCCACCCCTCCCCCAAAAATGGAATAGTTTAGGGGTAAGTCCAAATTTTTTTAATTAAAACCCCTACAGAGTGACATCTCATTTTAAAGGTCTTGATAAAAGAAGAAGATTGGCCCAAACCGGAGGTCTGTCTGTTAACTATATCAAACATAATGGCCAATCAAAATAGTTATAATTTTTCCTCATTTAAATAAAATCAAAATGGTTAAGATGATACATTTGTCAAGATACCAGTTACATTTGTCAATAGTAAATGGTTCTCATTTCGAGCACTTAATCTGAGTGAAAAAGAGTTGAGTGCTAAAAGTTTTACACATTGTAATATAATTAAGTTTAATATGTCTCTATTTCCATTAGTAAAAAAAAATTATAGGGGGCTGGCACTTTTAAAAAACCTGGTATAAAGGGGCTGCATTACCTAATCAATAAAATTATAAAATCAAAAATATTTCACCGGATAAAGTGATGTTGTATTTCAATTATAAGTCAAGTTCAATTAGTTTTGTTTATTGCCACTAATTGGCCGAATAAAACGAACGTGTAATTAATGAATAGAACTAATTAGCTCAATAAAATGCTCCAGGCACCGTTTATTCAATCCAAATAATGCAGCACTGCGTTAAGTACAGCTTTTTAATTGCACCTAATTGCTCTTAATGTAATAGTAATTTCAATTTCAGTAATAATTAGCGGACTATTCACCATTAGCCAGTTTGCATTTCCATTTAATGACGTTATATTAAAGACTGTCAGCAGGGCTACAAATAAAGTTTACAAAAATGTTGAATTATTCAAAATACAGAATATACACACTACAGCACAAAATCCAGCGCACATGTCTAGACCTAGCTTTAACCATTCTAAACCTAAGTAAATAAGTGGTACCAGAAACTGGCACATACTTTCTCACAAACATATTTAAATTATTAAACAGATTTACTGTGACTTCATAATTGTATTAAAGTAGGAGGGGGATACATTAAAGTAGGAGAGTAGTAATAAATGTTATTCTTATTATTATTAACTGAATGAGAATTTTTAGAAAGATGCGGTTTTTTGCATATGGTTGGGTACATTAAGGGCTACAAATAAGCTAAATTTTATAAAAATCAGAGCCTATTTTGTATAAAAAAACAATAACTGATTTTTTGGAGATTTTTTTGCCAAAATTATTCAAAACCTTTTTTCGTGATACTTGCCTAATTGACATATTTGGTGCAAATTTGTTCGAAATCGATCGAATAGTTTTCCCTCTCTCTAGCTTTGAATACATACAGACAGACAAACAAATGGACAGACATTTAGTAAAAAGCACTTTTTTGACTCAAGGGGTCCCAAACCCGATAGTTTTACAAAAAAAATGAACGTCTATTTTTTTGCGATCACTATACTTTCTCTATACTATAGTATAGTGAGAAAGTAAAATCTAGTAAATCAAATTTAGTAAATTTTACAGAAGAGAGTGGTTTTTTTATCTCTTTATGTTTTCAATTCTATATCAACTGTTTGAAAATTTATCTTCTAATAAGGTAAAATTATATATTTTTAAACAATTTTCAATTAAAATTTAAGACTTAACATAGTTCCATAAAAACTGACTTACTATGATTCACAATAGTCGAAGTATAGAAGAAATAGGATATTACAATGACAAAACTTTGTAAAGTTTTCTTAGGTTCTTGCATTGCATTCAGGTTTTAAATTTAAATTAAGTAAGTCGACGTATTATATTCTTGTATAATATTTGTTCATGATTGTATTCACTTTATCATCAGAAAGAAAATAATAGCATAGCTTGAACCCAGCAGCTGATGCTCAAACATAATAATTGCCATATTGTTGAAACAAAGCAAATCTAAATCCTAGTATATCCATAATACAAAATATAAATCTAACTATTAACTGGTTATACTAGGTTTTGTATTTCTATTTCCATTTTATTGCGTTTTAAAGGTGCAAGAAAACATCCGAACTTACTAGGATTAACAAAACTAAAAACACAATTTATAAAGTTAAGTTCCCACCACCACTTAATTTCCCACTTAATGAACTTAATTTACTTTGTTCCAACATGCGTATTGCTATTTGAGCTGCACTAATGGGTTAAGGGGCTCCGGAGCGCTTTATCTCAGGAAAAGTTAAAAATACAATATTTAAAGAACATTTTCTCAGAAACTACTGGATCAAAATTAGTAAAATTTTATCAGTTAGTACCACTTAAATACAAAATTTAACAAGAGGGTTTTGCAATACTAGCAGTTTTTGCCATATTTCTCAGTCATAACTTAGAAATGATCACTTATAGTACAAAATGCTCTCTTTAAAACCTGTAGTATACTCCATTAAACAACCCCTGAAAATTTCAGATCATTATGTTAGATAGATTTTGATAAAATGTTCCTTTTGTGAATAAAATATATGATTTCAGGAAAACACGTTTAAAGTTTTACTTACTCATTTAATACATACCAGCCCCATATGCAGGGTTGTCATCAGCTGAATACCATCAAAGACTGTATAATAAGGTCTTCTGTACAGTACAGAAAAAGCTAAATATCATTACCAAAATGAAAATTCCCACCTTAGGCAACAATTTTAATTATTTTCAAATTGGATAAATCGTATCAAATTATCAAGAATACGATACAAAATTTGTCTTATTCTCATGTGACATACGGACCAAAAACGTATTTCTACCCACTTAGAGTTGAGATAATAATATAATAACAAATTTATGCTTGTTTTAAAGCTAAATAAAAGGGCAATAATAAGCAATAAAAAAAATAACTAAAAAAATTTTAGGTGCTCCGGAGCCCCTTAATATCAAGATTTTCAAAAAATGTGACTTACTAGGTTTCCTCATTGGACAGCAGCATTGTCATAGCGGGAAAATATTGTTTTAAATTCCAGACAGTTAATTTCTGGTATGATTACATTTCAGTGTATGTTCACACTGGCTATAGCTCTAGGCGGAAGAAAGAGTGACAACTTATTTTATAATTATAATATCTAAAATATTATATTCTCATAGAAAATAGTTGAAAGCATATCACGGGAAATGGCAGAATGGGGGCAATCGATGGGAGACAAGATACAGGAAAGGCATACTAGTTATATATTTATTAAAAAAAAATTTTAATTGATGATGTAGCTGAACCGCTGCCGTGAGTTGATGGAATTTCAAAAATTAAATTTGATTGTTTTAGGGTTTCAATTGGTTTTTCAATTGGTTTTTGGGAAATTGGTCTACTCAAGAAGGCGCTGAATAACTCTTTTTGCGAGTTTTCACCTCCTCATCAGAAACTGCCCCACACTGAAATCACCAGCATTTTTAATAAACCGGGTACTTTTATGATAATTTACGTTTTGATCGATTTTGGTTGAACCAGACAAAAATTTGCAAAATAATCTCCTACATTTAATTTTTTTTACCCAAAAAACATTAGACTTTTCGAGTTTGCACCTCGACCTAGCGGCCGCTTCGTTTCGCTCGTAGAGGAAAAACTCCTTCGTATCCTTCATAAGTTTTCATCCCTGCCGTTGGCCTTGGACCAGAAACTGCCACTACTGTAAAATCTCCCACGGGTTTATTTTTTTGTAAATATCCAACAATGTAAAACCGGGTACTTTTATGGTATTTTATTTTGTGATCCGATTTTACGTTTGGAACAACCAGATGGGTTAAGAAGTAAAGTAAGACAAAGCTAAAAATTGTGTTTTCTTGTCAAAAAAACGTGCTTTTGTTTGGTGTATTCTTTAGCTAACGAAAGCATCCGAGGTTCTAGGAAAAGCAACTTGAGTACCAAATTTGCACCAAACCGGCCTAAAATGATGCCGTTATATAGGTATACATATTTATATATACGGTTTTTAATGACACCCCAAAACGTGTTTTGAGAACCATCATCGGTACTCACCATAAGGGTTACTGCATTAACTCATCTTTCCTATTAAAATTCGCTAATAAGGTGAGAATGCAGTCTCACAAATGCTTAGAACCCGTATGTCCGTCTTTTTTAAAAAAAGGTTTTATAACAATGGAAGTACATAATGTTTTCTGTTCAAATTTCTGTAAAAAATCATGCTCGAGCTGTTTTCTCTTTTTGCATCCACATACAAGTGAGAGCAAACTTTTTTCAAAAATTAAGTTTGTGAAATCTTAATACAGATTTTCCTTATCAGAAGAACATTTAAAATCAATCCTAATGATCTGAACTACAAAGTTTGACCCCAAACTTAATGAAATTTTAAGTGACAAATAAATGTAATCTTCTCACTAAACAACAATTATTGTTCTTTTTAAGCTTCAGACTTGTTGTATTCTCATTTATTGTCAAGTTTTTCTCATCCTCATTAAAACTTAAAATACAATAAAATAAATTTGTATTACCGTACATTGCAATGATTTGGTTTTGTATCATCCTGCGTTTTCATTAGGCCTACTTGAAAACTCCTTTTACAGAAACAAATTTATTTGCAGCAAAAAATAATTATTTTAATTAAGTTTTCTGAACTATTCTAAATTTTACAAGTTTACCTAATTTTATATTAGAAGTTATTGATATATTATTACATGTAACTTGATGTACATGTAACTTGTAAAGTGGCGATTGCCGTAAACAGAATAAAACAGATGTTTATGACGTAAATACATAGCTAGACAAACTATCTAAGATCTAAACTGAAATATTGTTGGATTGTTGGCCCTCCATGCCTCCAAAAATTTACAATGTGGCAAAAGAGTAAACAAGTTTGGAGACCCCTGGTCTATACTAATATTATAAAGAGGTAAAATTTATTTGTTTGTTCGTTTATATGTTGGGGATAATCTGTGGAACTACTGAAAAAATAGTTTTATTAATAAAATGCTATACTATACCTGAGTAACATAGGCTATAATTAATTTGAAAAAAAAACCTTTTTTATTTCAGTATTTGTAAATTTAGTCGGAAAAATCTTAGGTAAGGCTTAGTCTGATGAATCATCACATGTATTTACATTTATGACCATAGCAACCAATTGAATAAAATATTTCCGTTAACAGCTGGTTTCAAACTTTGAAGCAATTATTTCAATTTCTAACTTTTAGGTTATGTTTTTATTAAAGTGTAGACCTGAGCCTTGCTAGTTCTTTTAACATTTTTATTATAACTGCCGTTACAAAATAGGAAAAATTGTGTTTGCTTATTTGTTTGTATGTTTGCATTGTCTATACTAATATTATAAAGAGGTAAAATGTATTTGTTTGTTTGTATGTAGGGGGTAATCTCTGGAACTACTGAACCGACTGAAAACATAGTTTTACTAATAAAAAGCTGCACTATACTTGAGTAACATGGCTAGAATTAATTTTGATTTAAGGGTTAAAACAACCCTTAAAATAATTAATATTAATTGTTATTCTTCCCTTAATAAAGCTAGAGGGCTGAAATTTTGTACATTTATTTCTTACAAAAAAATAAAACTAAATCTAAAGTTTAGAAAAGTAAACTGGATATGCATTTTGTAGCGTGCTGCTAAGGGGTGAAAATGTAATAACAACCCCTACATCAATAAAAATTAATTGTTATATATTCCTTAAAGTTGATGAGCTGAAAATGTGTACATTTATTTCTTACAACATACATAAAAAAGTATCATAGGTTGACATTTTGTCGCGTGCTGCTAAGGGGTAAAAATATAGTAAAAATGTTGATTGTTATACTTTCTTTAAAGATAGAGAATAAGTCCTTAATAAATTAAGGAACTTAAAAATAAGAAACCACTACATTACATCCTAATTAAAATAAATAAGACATTAGAATTTAATAGTAGGGCCTATTTATATAAAATAACCTGTTTGCATTTGCTTTGACGCGAGTCTCCGCGGGGGTTGGTAAGCGAAGCGAGCAGGGTGCGGAGCTTTCCAAGTAATGTTAAAATACTTAAAATACAAATAATTTATTTTATATTGGAATTATTTTAAAAAATTCTACCATTTGAATTTTTAAACGTGTGGCATTTTAAGCATATGCGAGAAGAGAATTTAAATCTAACATGACACTGTGGTGAACGTGCTAATGTTGAACTATTTTAGTTAAGGGTTATTATATACAAGTATGTATGTAAACGTATCAATGTTTGCATTATAATTTGGGCCGAACCTTGCTCTATTGATAGTACACAGATTAATGTAAACATTGGACTGCGTTGGTTGACTGCGGCAGTGGGCAAACATTTGTACACCGGCCAAAGCCGATTACAACTAATTCTGTATGCAACCATTGATTGTAGAAACTTTAACCAGATAGGCAACAGACTTATGGGGGTTGTTGTGATTGGACATATATATATTGTCAGGGACACATTAGTGAATACCGTTACAATTATTTATTTCAATATTTAACCCAAGACATGGGTATTAGAAAATCTTTGCTCTGAATACCACTATTGTTTAATCAGATTACAACGGATGCTAGAAACACACGTGTATACGATTATGTTACATTTCCCAGACATTGTGTGAGAACAGTTTGTTGCTTACGAGACGAAACAAATGGCAAATTAATAAACGCTGAGAGTTCCAAGTTACTGTTCACGAGGAAATGGAAAAGTAACATGGGAAAGGAAGCATATGACATCACAAATCTATACAAGTAGCCTATAGATTAAATGAAATACGAGTTTGATGAGGATGCTGGAAAAAGGAAAGGGTGGTGGAGAGGTTAAGTTGAGAAAAAGGGGGAGGACTTAGCACCTAAAAGTTCTTCAACATGACAAAATACATTTTACCTTAAAACATTAAAATAAACCAAAGTAAAAAGAATCACCAATTAAGTCGTCAAGAAGAAATTTATCAATAAAGTAAAATAAAGTAATCTGCAAGTCAAACTACGTGAATCTACCTAAAAAACACATTTGGAGCCTATACAAGGAACCAAGAGCCATTTCAAGATTACGAGAGCTTGGTGTCAGTGAAATCAATAAATCTGTTAAATACAATTATTATATAAAGTAAAAATCTATAAAAATAAATTTTAAACTGAGTGTGAAAAACTTTGATAAATTATGTTAAGAGAAATCATGACATTTAATTAATAATAGAAACGAAATCATATCCAGTAATTAAAAGTAATAAATCACTCATAAATAAACTAGTAGTTCTGTGAACAGTAGACCTCGCTAGTTCAAATAACAATTGTGGTTTTGAGCTTAGGAAATAGTGTGCCACTGTGCCAGTAAGGAAGTAAGCAGAAGGTTTAGCCAGTGAAACATTATTTTGCAATTCCCGCGATTCCGGGGTTTCTAGCTATCGTTTTTTTTCTTTTCTTGTGCTTTAACTGCTAAAGATTTTCTTTTAGGGCGCATTGTATTTTATTTAGGTTAATGATGCGTAAGGTAGCTAAAAATATCGCGTTATTGAGGGAAAACATAGAATTAAATATTAACATAGGCCTACTTGAATTACTAAAAAATAACAATGTATTTACAGTTTCATATCATATTTCAATATTAGAAATAGTGAAAACAAACTATGTTAAAGCGTCGTGATAGTGATCTCAAACCACGTATCAACACTTCCCACTCTGTGCAACGGTAATTTTTTGTATGTCCTTTATCGCCGCGAGGTTTCATTTGTTTCATCTCATTTTGTAATTCAAGTAAAGCTAAGTCAAAAAAACTTTAATGGAATAATAATTTACAAGTATACAGTTCAATTCTTTGATTTATTCTCTACACTTTCATATAATCAAAGAAAGAAATGCTCTACACTAGTCATTTTTGGGCAAAGGATAAATTATTCCTAAATTACTAATTAAAAATAGGTCTAGTTTTGTTAGCAGTCTTGTAGTAGGAACATAAAAACTGGTGTTTTCAAAACAAGAAATTTGAAATTGATAAATATTTTTATACCGTTCTATTTAGAAATAAATTATGAAACTTTTTTACATGAAAAAATTACAAAAAATCTTTACTACATTTATGTAGGCCTAAAGTTGAACTTTTTCCTTTCGTTACTGAACATGCTTGTTGCTTGAGCTAATAACTTTGTTAATTTTACTTCAATCATTTTTTTGATGGCATATATGAATTATTTGAACCTTTATCTACAAAAAAAGCTATGAAACACTTTCGAATTGGTTTAGAACAAACTAATAAAAACATGGTTAAAATACAAAAACTTGAACGACTTTTAGCAAATTTGAAGTTTGTGGCCATTTCGTGAGCTTACCGTTAGAGATACGGAAAAATCAAAAACACAATTTTGTTTAAAATCAAATTTGCTAACCGCTAAATTTTATTAGTTTTTAAATTCGACTTACGGTTAAGCCACAAACTGGCTTTGGAAAAAAGCTTACACTGAGAGAAACGGTGCGGCCGCCATTTTTATTTTATTTAAGGGGTTAAAAATGAAAAATGTAAAAACCCGTGTACATACATCGTTCGGCCTAGGAATAAGGAACATTCATGCAAAAAATCATCACACTCTGTCAAGGCGTTTGGCCGTAATCGTGAGACAGACAGACACACAGATGAAATTCCGAACGGTCGTGCTACAACGGAGACCTTGCTTCGCTCGGTCAATAAACTCAAAATTTGCAAATATAGTTTTACAAAGTGGTTCCCTTTATTAGTTTAGCTGTCAAGGATTTGAGATGAAGTAGGTCTACCTGTTAAGCAATTTATTAAAAGGGACCAATATGGACCATTAATAGATTTGATTTGTCTTTAAACTGTTCTTACACAATATCTGGGAATTTTATTATAATACGTGAGTTTCTAGCATCCATTGCAATCTGATTAAAACAAGAGCGGAATTCAGAGCAAAGATTTTCTAATACGATTGACTTGGATCAAATCATTGAGTTTTGTTGATATTATTATTTAAGCCTTTTGGAATAATGGTATTCACCAATGTGTCCCTGACAATGTATATATGTCCAATCACAACAACCCCCATAAGTCTGTTGCCCATCTGGTTAAAGTTTCTATAATCAATGGTTGCATACAGAATTAGTTGTAATCGGCTTTGGCCAGTGTACAAATGTTTGCCCACTGCCGCAGTCAACCAACGCAGTCCAATGTTTACATTAATCTGTGTACTATCAATAGCGCAAGGTTCGGCCCGAATTATAATGCAAACATTGATACGTTTACATACATACTTGTATATAATAACCCTTAACTAAAATAGTTAAGCACGTTCACCACAGAGTCATGATAGATTTAAATTTTCTTCTCGCATATGAGTAAAATGCGTCACGTTTAATCATTTAAACAGTTTCCATTTTAAAAATAATACAATATCCTGTAAAGTCTTCTTTGTTGAACATGCATAGACAAAGAAAGTCTTCTTTCCAGTAGACAGAGCAAAAAAAGTGGGGTCTGCTGGAAAAAATTCCGAAGTTAATGAAACTTTTACAGGTTGTTCGGGGGTGTTGTGGGATGATTCTGTCAAGTTTTCCAACTCGAGGACCCTGTGCTAATTTTGGGGGCGCGAAAAACTTCAAAATGTTCGGACTTTTGTCGGTTTTTCATTTATAACTTCTAAACTAAGCGGTTTTCGACCAAAGCATTTATTTTCAAAGTTGTAGAACAGTAAATTTTCTACAATTTGGTATCCTTAAACTTCTTCCTAAACCTACTATTAACCGAGATACAGCCGATCAAAGTTAGAGACATTTTCTCAAAATGGCAAAAATTGGCCAAAACCTTCGTTTTTGGCCCTTTAACTATCAATTACCATCGGTTCTACAGTAATTATGGTAATCACTCATCAATATCGACATGTTGGAAAACGCGCAGGGGGGGTCCTCTGAGTGGTGCAGACCTCTTTAACCCTACAACCGACAAACTTCACTATAGTGCAGTCACTCCATGCCGCGACAATACATTTGTAACGCGTGATTGTATGGAATATTTCAACCACTAAAAACCTTCCAATCTCAAAAAAAAAAAAACAAATACCATTGGAAATTTAATGTTTCAAAATTTATTTTTTGTATTTACAATTTCTTTCTAAAACGTATATTTACTTGTGTAATCATCGTTTAGAAATTTTACTTTTCTAAACCGCTGACGAGCGTGACAAAACTCGGTGAAACAAATTACTTTTTGTCACATTTCTAAATCGTATAATGGTTAGACAAACCTGTTTTAAACAGAATAACTTTATACCACTGACGTAAACATCTAGTCTTGAAGAATTTGCCTTCAAAATTTTCGTCTCTCTTATAATTTTAATGTTTTGGTATGCTTATGCCAGAGCAGTTTGCGGGCATAGCCTTGCATACGCAGCCTTAGGTGGACTCATCATTGATCTGTTGCGGGTTGGAAGAAGGAGAACTGTTTGCGCTGAACATCGTTATTTACGCTTCTTACAATTCTAGAATTGATGCAGAGGACCCTTAACTAAAATGTGTGACAAAAAGCTGTCCAGTCTTCTGAAGACTGTTGAGTACCAACTGCAGCATTTTGGATTCAATATTTCCGTATGTGCACTCTTATGAAGAACTTCATCAGAGCTGAAAGGACAGGTGACTGGAGACTGGAAACTACACCCACAGAAAATTCAATATCATTGATGGAGGGTTCCTGCTACATAGGGTGGTTTGGACGAAGTCAAACGAAGCAAAATTCCAGGTAGTCTGCCAAAACTACGTTGACTACATCAAAAGGCATTTTGGGAGCAATGCCATAGTGGTTTTTGATGGTTATCCTAGTGGGATAAGCTACCAAAGCACCAAGGCAGTAGAACGTTATCGGCGTTCCTTGCTGAACATCTCTACTAAGTTTGTGTTCTCCAAGGAAACAGCAGTCAGCACCATCACGCAAGAAAACATTTCTCTCCAACGACAAAAACAAGATGAATTTCATAACGATGCTGAAGGGTGAACTGGAAGCCAAGGGGAGTAGAAAAAGCTGATGTGCTGATCGTACAGACTGGTGTCTCAGTTGCCGAGGATTACGACAGTGTTGTCATTACAGGGGAGGACATTGATCTTCTGGTGCTGCTGAATACTTTGGGGTTTTCAAAGAAAAACGGCTACTTCCAAAAGAGTGGGAAGGGGCTACTTCCCCAACCGTCCTTTATTCTTCCCACTCTTTCAAACACGGGCCACAGGTGTTCTGCGACACCACCGATAGCTTCGACACCACGTGTCTTCAGCACCCTTTGGAATTTTGAAGAAGAAGGTAATACAGACGTATCAGAAGAACCCCGGCCTCTCCAAGATGTTGGAGATGTTCAAGGACCCCAAGGCAGCTCCAGCTCAAATTGCTGACGTTGGAGAGAAGTTCTTGGTGAAACTGTATGGCGGGAACATTGGACATGACAACCTCGATGACCTGAGATACCGCATTTTCACCACTGTCGTGGCAAAGCCGAGCTGCCAACTTGCCAGACTGCCACCAACTAGAGATGCCGCTAAGTACCATTCATTCAGGACCTACCGCACTTTCACCACTGTCGTGGCAAAGCCGAGCTGCCAACTTGCCAGACTGCCACCAACCAGAGATGCCGCTAAGTACCATTCATTCAGGACTTACCAACAAGTCCAGACGTGGATGGGAAGCCAAGGGGTCTACGAGAAGTTGCCATCTGCTTGAGGATGGTAAATTACCAAACAAGGTGGATATTATTATTCTCGTCATCCTGAAGAAGTACATGTTTTATTTTTAAATCCCCCCCCTAATTATTATTCAATCTTGTAACAAAGTCACCAGTGTTAATTAAGTGATTCATAGACCCCGACAACTTTCAAAACGACGACGACGATTACGAGGATGGTGCAGCAGAACCCAAGCGCTTCAAATTGTTGGTGGCCTAATGAAGTTTTTACACATAAATTGTATATACTTGCATTATTGGACATACTACCATTATTTTTATATCAATTATATTCTTTAATTAATTCTTGGTTATTAGTAATTGATTTCAATAACCTAATATATGTTTATTGAGGTTCAAGATTATGGGTTAGCAGTAATTACAGCAGTAGGGTAACACGATAACATTGAAAAAAAAGGCACTTGGTCAGCGGACCCCCCCCCCTCGCGTGTTCCAAAATGTCGATATTGAAGATTGATTACCATAATTACTTTAGAACCGATGGTAATTGATAGTTAAAGGGCCAAAAACGAAGGTTTTGGCCAATTTTTGCCATTTTGAGAAAATGTCTCTAACTTTGATCGGCTGTATCTCGGTTAATAGTAAGTTTAGGAAGACGTTTAAGGATACCAAATTGTAGCAAATTTACTGTTCTACAACTGTGAAAATAAATGTTTTGGAAGAAAACCGCTTAGTTTAGAAGTTATAAGTGAAAAACCGACAAAAGTCCGACAATTTTGAAGTTTTTCGGCCCCCCCCCCCCCAAATTAGCACAGGGTCCTCGAGTTGAAAAACTTGACAGAGTCATCCCACAGCACCCCGGAACAACCTGTAAAAGTTTCATAAACTTCGGAATTTTTTCCAGGTACACTGTACATATCTACTGGACTATATATACATGTAGCAAGTTTGAACCGATTTCATTATTAGGGAATTTCCATAGGAAAGATGAGCTATTGTAATGACGCTTGCAGTGAGACCTAAGATTGGGAGTAGTAAATAAGCACCGACCATGGTCCCCAGAACACGTTCTGGTGTATCATTAAAAATTGTATATCTATCTATATATATAAAAGAAAAAAAACACTCACTGACTCTTCACGATTTCTCAGAAACTACTCAACGGATTGGGGTGAAATTTGGTATGTAGCTTCCTCTATTGCCCAAGGTGCTCGTTAAGAAAGTTTTTGACAAAATTCGAAATTTTAGGGAGGTTTGGGGGTCAAACTGAAAATCTGCATAAGAAATACATAGTGTAATATTTGTTGATATATTTTGTTGGTTAATATAAATTTAACTTTGATTTACCTATCCGTGCAAATCCGGATCGGGGCAGCTAGTATGTGTACATACGTGTTCGCCCTCTACCGGCCGCATTTTAAGTCCGAATCGGTCCAAACCTCGAACACACGTTGGTTGTCGAAGTCGCTCGGACGAATTCGTTAGCCAAAAAACTCCAATAAACGCAAGCACGTCTTTTTTGGACCGGAAATAACTATTTTTTTTACTAAAATGAAAGTTTTTTGGGGTTTCTCTAAAGGAATAAACGAAGGATATTGTTATGCAAATTATTGTACATGTCCTTTTAGCTCGCTTAGTTCCACCAAAATCGATGAAAACGTAAAAATCATAAAAGAACCCTGTTCAAATCCACGTGGGGGCATTTTACCTTGGAGGCATCTTCTGATCCGAGACCGACGGCCGAGTTGGTACTCTGCGAGCGAAGCAGTCCATAACCGAAGGCCGTAGGAACGAGGTGGAAACTCGCAAAGTGAGTGTTCCCGCTGCGAGTGGAGCGCGTGAGCAGTGGATGGAGGCTTAGGTGCAAACAAATTATACTAATATATTTCGCACACGGAGGCAGTTATTGAGCTCCTTCATGAGTAGACCAATTTCCAAAATTGTTGGTTGAAACCCTAAAACATACAAATTTAATTTTGGAAATTTGCTAAACTTACGTCGGCGGTTCAGTTGTGCGATCGAATTATTTAGTTCTATAGTTACAATAACTTTTACAAAATGAAACAGCAAACATTGGTACATGTTCTAAAAGTTGAAGGTCTATGTAAGTATACATTTTCAAATCATATTTTAACGTAGAATCTTCTTTCTCTTTGCGGGATTTGCCCTGCATAGACTTTACATACAGTAGGAAATATATGTGAAGAAGCGACTGGCTGTATGCGCAGAAGCAGGAACGGCCAATGCGCATGCGTTAACAGCGTAGCGAGTCAGTCGGTAACAGAGTTTAGTCGCGTTAGTGCAGTGCCTTTCCTAAAAACATTGTTTTAATTTGGATTCAAATAACAGGGTCATAACATTTTTTAATTATAATAAAAATAGCACCACTCAAAAGAGCACAAACTGAATAAATTTTACTCATTTAAAATAATGTGCGCTGTGAAAAATCTGGAAATGTAAGAGCTTAAAACATGCAACTCGGTACACGAGGTATAGTCAACAATATGTACAAAAACAACCAGTCAGCTAATACGTATTCTTACGTTATCTTACTTAAAATCTAGTGTAACTTAAGGTATTCTAAAGTTATTTAATTAATACACTGTAATGTAATTTAAGATGTAGTAGTAAGTTTAATAAGCATGTAATTATGAAATTCCACAAATAGTGTCAGTAAAAAAACAGAATGGGTAGTAGTGTACTCAGCAGTCAAATCCCCCACCCCGCCACACATAACATACCTCCTCTCTTCCACACTCACATCCCTACCTGCGCGAATCGCTTCTTCACATATATTTCCTACTGTACGTAGAAACAAGAAGTCTTATACTGTCATATGTAGAAAATAAGAACTCTGTCCATAAACCTCGATCCTCAAACCTCGAGCTCGATTCGCTCGAAAACCTACATCCTTATGTATATGCAATAGGGTCAGGTTTTTTATGAATAACATAGTTTTTGTATAAAATAGAGCGATACAAATCCAAACTAAAAACACTGTTAATTGTTAAAAAAATTAACCAATCATAAACTTCCCGCGTAGGTTGCTATAGCAATAAATGTAAATGCTTTCAATAAATGTGTGTTGGTTTAGTATATAGGCCTAACCTAAAATGTAATAGGCTTTTAATCCAAATCAGCTCTTTTAATATGTAACAACAAATATTTGAATTTAATTAAAATACAACAATCATTTTAAGTTGATTTTTATTTGTGTTTGCTTTTATTTTGTTAACCTGACTTAAAACAGATGTTTGCTGTGAATAATAATAAACAAATTCAAAATTTTCTAAGTTTGTTGCTTTGGGTAATGAATCATGGCCGTAGCCAGGGGGGGAGGTTAGGGGACAACCACGCCCCCAAACACTCCCGAAACTAAGCAGTAAAATTTAACACCAGGTTTAAAAAATGCAAGTTAAATTATAAAATATACAACACAACAGAGGATCCAACAACATATTTTACATCACTGTGCATTGCATGCATAATATTTAGATTTGCTTGATTAATCTTCAAGGTACAATACACATGGATGCAGTAGGTTACAGCCTTACTCTCTTGCGAGTTGTGAGCTTGGTCTGATCTATTAAATAAGAACACTATGAAGGTTCAACAAAAATACTTTACTCTAACAAAACAAAATCATCCTTACATAATATTTTACATGGGTAGCTATATCAAAATTTTAAAAATAAACATGGAAATTTGTGTTTAACACGTAAACTGCTACGCAAATTTCGTACTTCCTACGCTAGGAGCTGAACTTTTATTTTTTTTTATTTGTAGCCTAAATGAGTAGAAATTACTTTATTTTTTATTTTTTAACCTTTCTACGTAATAATTACTAATAATTTAAAGTGGACACACATGTGCGTCCATAGCACATAGGCTTAAAATTGCAACGAAATGCACTGTGTAATGTAAATACTACCAATACGGGGGTTGGCGAGCAAAGCAAGCAATGCAATATGTATTGAAAATACTCCCAATATGCGGGTTGGAGTGCAAAGCACGCAATGCACTGTGCGTCGGCCACTTCTCATAGTGTTCAGTGTCAAGCTCACATGCGAGTCCTTAGAAGTGAAGGTGTTAAAAGGGTTTAAATTCAAATCCCCGAGCCTGACCTGACCCCCCCCCCCCCCCATGTTAATTCTATGTCAGTCAGTCTTAACGAAGCCGCTTATATAATCTATACTTATAAAAGCCAAATACCATTGACTCATTGACTCATCACAGTTTCTCCAAAACCACGAGGCCTACAAACATGAAATTTGGCACTAATACTGTTTATAGGCTCTAGAAGCGCACTAAGAAAGGGTTTCCGAAAATTCGAAATTTTATGGGGGGTTTTGGGGGGTCAAAGTTACTAAATCACGGTTTCTCAAAACCTACCGAACGGATTGGAATGAAATGTATTATCTAGCTTCCTCTAGGGCCATAGATGCTCGCTAAGAAAGGGTTTAAAAAATTCGAAATTTTAGGAGGGTTGGGGGGGTCAAAGTTACAATATTTCCCCTAGGACCATAGGTGCTCGCTAAGAAAGTTTTTTAAAAAATTCGAAATTTTAGGAGGTTTGGGGGGGTCAAAGTTACAATATTTCCCCTAGGACCATCGGTGCTCGCTAAGAAAGTTTTTTAAAAAATTCGAAATTTTAGGGGAGGTTTGGGGGGTCAAAGTTACTACAAAAAACCATCGAACGGATTGGAATGAAATTTGGTATGTAGCTTCCTCTAGGGCCCTAGGTACTCGCTAAGAAAGGGTTTTAAAAAATTCGAAATTTTAGAGGGGTTTGGGGGTAAAAGTTACTAAAAAGAAACACCGAACGGATTGGAATGAAATTTATTATGTAGCTTCCTCTAGGGCCCTAGGTGCTCGCTAAGAAATTGTTTTTTAAAAAAATCTAAATTTTAGGGGAAGTTTGGGGGGTCAAAGTTACTAAAAATCCCCATAAGAAATACATAGTATAATATATTTATTGATATAATATATTTTTTTGTTAAATATATTTAACTTTGATTTGTCTATCCGTGCAAAGCCGGGTTGGACCAGCTAGTTTATATATATAATCTTATTTAATCTAGATAGAAGTAAATTCAACAATGTAAATATAGTAATGACGTCAAAACCATGTACGTATATTTCCCTCTGGCGTCATGTTTGCTTACATTTATTTATAGAGCACTTCGTTAAACTATATGCACTGGTGGAATAATAAAATAGGATTGAAATAAATGTATTACACGTAAAAGGTTGCATTCCATTCGTAATGGTTACTTCATTTCAAATAACTTTTTGAATTAAAAGTGTTTAATTAGTTTATAACGTGGCAGGAATTTTAATATTGTATGCAAATAATTATATTTCTATTTTATAAATATGAAAAAGTTGTACGTGGTTTGGACGATTTTACTCAAGCAACTCAACATTTTACCAAACATTGAAAATAATTCGACCACGCAGCCGAACCGCTGACGTGAGTTGAGCAAATTTCCAAAATTAAGTTTATGGGAATATGTTTTAGGATTTCAACCAACAATTTTGGAAATAGGTCTATTCACGACGGTGCAGAATACCTGCAAAATGGTTCGCACCCCATTCCGCATATTGAGAGTATCTTCAATATACAAAGCATTGCGTGCTTCGCACGCCATTGTGCTATTGGGAGTATCTTCAATCACAAAGCATTGCGTGCTTCGCACGCCAACCCCCCGTATTGGGAGTATCTTCAATACACAATGCATTTCGTGCTTCGCACGCCAACCTCGTGGTAGAATCCACCACATGGCTTTGAACCGGGTACTTCTATAGGATTTTACGTTTTGTTCGATTTTGGGGGAACAAAGCGAGCTATAAGGTCGTGTAAAAATGCAAAATGTGCAGAATAACATTTTACATTTATATTTGTAGAAAAAACTCGAAAACAAATCCATTCGGTATTCCTAAAATCGAGAAACGCATTGATTAGTCAAGTGGCTCTATATCGGGTAATTTTCAAGATAACAAGCTGAGACTCAGCATAAATGTTTAAAATATATATTTTAACTCCTATGTCAAGTTTCAATTCGATATAATTATTAAAATTCGGCCAATTTAGAATGCGCCAACGCTTCATATATGAATGAGATTTCCCCCTTTTAGTAATTTCCCCTGTTGCAAAATACATACCTGCATTATCGAATTTTTTCCAGACAAACCATTGCTAGGACGAAATAAATACATATGACCTTATTTTGTTGAAAAATACCTCCCCTATACGGTGGTATATTTTATTTTTCTCTATCTTCATCCCAGCTCGAAATATTAAGGATAATCGAGAAAAAAAATGATAATCGATTTTTTTCGACTTTGGGAAATTGATAGAATGGTAAACTTTTTTTATGTTAATTTACATACTTTAATGTACTTATAAAAAAAATCAGCCGTATTGTAAATTACTAGAACTTTTGGGTCTAAAATTACCCCTACCGTCTGGCCTATAACATTTAAATGCAATTATTATCTTATACTCTTGAGAACAACATTTATTTTTTGAGACACTGCTTCAACCATATGGTAGGTTACGTGTAAAAAATCTGGAAATTGGTTGACCGTGCAGGCCAACCCTAGAACTTCCCGCTTAGTTTGAATTTTAAACGCTTAAAAATGAGTTTATTTGTTAAAATACCAAAAAACGAAAATTTGTGAATTTTTAAACAACGATAACATTTGAATGCGTCGTTTGATTTTCATTTTTAAAAAAGCATTCTACGCAGTTTTTAAAGCACAAAAAGAAAATGTACACATTTATATTAATTGGTTGAGAAATCTGGAAGATATGTTAAAAAAATACCAAAAAACCAAAATTTGTGAATTTTTAAACAACGATAACTTTTGAATGCGTCGTCCGATTTTTATTTTCAAAAAAGCAGTCGACGCAGTTTTTTAAGCGCAAAAAATTTATACATGGTTTTATTATGATTTTTTCGCACGCTTTAAAGTTATTTTTAAAAAACATAAAAATTCCAAAAAAAATGTAGGTCATTTTTTTAAATTTCTTCGGATTGGCTCGATGGATTAACTCTCAAATCTAATCAAATCTAAGTTTTGATACACCCTTTCGAATGACATGTCGTATAATTCAATCGGTTGATTCGTTTTTGAGAAACTGTACGACAAAAATTTATTTACACACATACATCATCACACACACAACACACACACGGTCGGACATCTCGGCATGAATAGTCAGAATGGCTTCCTGGGACCTTAAAACGTGGAGATTTAATGAAAACTCGACTTTCGAAAATCGGACCGAAATCAATAACTTTCCTTTATTGGTAGCGGGAAGTTAAAAAACAGTTGTAAAAATTATCATTACAACACCTACAGTCCAAATCGATAACTCAATTAATATTCAAATCTCCGTAGCTTGCGCTGGCAACACATCAAGGAAGATTAGATTACCTGTCAATAATGCCTGGCATGTTGGAGAGATTGGATTGGAATATATGGGATAGCGTGTGAAGTGTGTAGGTATATAGCTTGAAGTGTTTCCCGCGATATAAACCCGGCACAACACAACCGATAGAACCATCTTTCTCCTGGTGTCAAACATTTTGATGGATTGACTTGTAAACTTTGCTCTTCTTGTGTACGCAATTACAAAGCCCTGCAACAGTGCAAAGTATAGCCTAGGTGCGGATTAATCTCCGGAATGGCTGAACCAATTTTGATGAAACTTTCATTTGCATTTATAGACATTTTCAGGGACTATTTCTCAGCTTCTTTTAATCCCAGAAATATTTGGGGTTCCTATTTAAAAATTTTAAAACGTAAAATTTATGGGCAAAATTATGGTTTTTGTGAACGGACGTGATACCGAAGAAACATTCTTCTTCACAACCAACCGAATTTTAAGGTTAGGTTTATCTTTACATATAAAAGTTAAATCCACTTATCTCGTTTTCTCAAAAACTACTAAACGGATTGGAACGAAATTTGGTAAGTAGCTACCTCTAGAGCCATAGGTGTTCACTAAGAAAGGTTTTCAAAAAATTCGAAATTTTAGGGGGTTCAAAGTTACTAAATCTTGATTTATCTAAAACTACTAAACGGATTGGAATGAAATTTGGTATGTAGCTTCCTCTAGGGTCCTAGGTGCTCGCTAAGAAAGATTTAAAAAAAACAATAATTTTAGGGGGGTTTGATTGATCGAAGTTACTAAAAATTCCCATAATAAATACATAGTGTAATATATTCATTGATATTTTTGTTGTTGTTGTTAATATACATTTAACTTTGATTTATTATTAGCTAAACGAGAATTTTTAGAAAGTTGCGGGTTTTTGCATATAGTAGCAGACATTAAAGGCTACAAATAACCCAAATTTTATGAAAATCGATAGAGTTGTTTTTTTATTAAAAAAAATAATAACAGATCTTTTGGAAGTTTTTGCCAAAAAGGGGTTGTTTTTCAGAAATTTTCAAAACCGTTGAAACTACTTGACATGTCTGGTGTAAATTTGTTTGAAATCGATCGAATAGTTTTCGCTCTAGCTTTGTATACATACAGACAGACATACATGCATACATACAGACATAAATGCATAATACATACAGACAGACATTTTGTAAAAACCACTAACAGGGGGTCCCAAAACGGATATTTCCAAAAAATCTCAACATCGATTTTTTTGCGATCACTATACTTTCTCTATACTATAGTATAGTGAGAAAGTAAAATTTATAAGAGACAAAATATTTGTAGCATTTAACTACAAACAAAATGCTTTTTTTGTCGTTTCTGTAGGTGAAAGGATAACCGAGTTATCGACAAAAACCGAAAAACGTAATTTCTTGGTAATTGTCTACAACAACCAAAATTAGTGTAAAACCATAGTTTTTTTAATGTTAACTAGGGGAGACCCCTGCGTGCTCCGCACGCCAACCCCCCACTCCCC